>JAHBCN010006620.1:0-47868 GCA_019359885.1 Listronotus oregonensis
ATTTTTGTATTGTAGGACAGAGTATGTGCAGAGGTGAGTGTAGGACTAAAAAGTGGAACTAAGTATAAATAAATTCCGTATTTGATTTTCATACCAAAGGCGTCTTAAACTTATTTCAGAAATTAAAAATGGATTTTTTTTTAAACAAACAACTTTAAGTCCTGTAGTGAAAATGCATCGTACTTCACTATTTCGAGAGTTAAAGTAATTAAGTGAAAACTGGTTTACACTAGAATTCATACCAGACACCCAGTCCTAAATTACACTGACGATAACAAACGGTTTATTGACAAGAAAGTGTTAAATAGATTACTTTATTTCTGGATAACAAACAGACCTAAAATGACGCGTTTAAAATGATGAATAATGCTGCCGAATAGACAAGTAAAAACGCCACTTAGCCCGTTTTTGCTCGGTACTGCACGGACTTATCACGTTAACCCTCGGTGCGCGGTAATGTTTTTATTTCATAACCCCTGACTTTTCGCGTTCTTGTAGGGGATTTTTTTAGAACAAAATTTAAGAACATTTTCTTTCAGATGACGGCTTGATTTACTGTATAATTAAAGTCTTCGAATTTAATATTCGAATTCTAAATTAAATAAATCAAAAAAGGACAGGGGGGATTTAATGCTTTTTTAGTACGCCTTTCTCTGTAGGTATAACATAACCTTTAGACTGAATAAGAACTACGAATATTGCTTTTTTTGAGATTTCCTAAATTGCATCCAAGCTGGGGTCTGATGGGTGAAAAGTAGCAATTTTCTGTGTTAAGTAAATAAAATCCCGCCTGCATTTTAAATTCTTAAACAATTATGACCCCAGAAACTCGGGTTCAATCAGATTGCCACCCTTTCAGGGAGTTCCAAGTAAAAATGTGCAGTTTGTAGGAAGCACATCTTAACCTAGCTACGTGTAGTCGGCCCTTAAAAACCTAAAATTCATGGTTATAACATCTGCCAAAGAAACAGACAGCAATGACAGAATATTTGACAAAGAAGTTGCAAAAAGCGAATACATTTTCAATGACATCCAAAGCAAAAATTTATTTCTCGTAAACACATTATTCCAAATCATCATGTTACCCATATTAGCCATAGCAGCAAACCAAATTACAATAACGGACGATGAAACAACTCCAACAGAATGTTCAGAACAAATTCCGGTAAAACATGCATTATTCTAGTAAAATAATTATTTGCATTTTTAACGATTTCTATAAAAACGTAATACCTGCTGCTAGTTTCGTATACTTTTCATTCTTAAAAATATTTTTGGATTGATTCTTCTAACTTGCTATGGAAATTTAACCTTCAATTTTAGAGCTCTTACATATGCGCGACCCCTAGTTCTGCAGAAAAGTGATTTGTTTAGTCTTGTTGGCGTTACTTTTGAAAAGTACCTAAAGTGGCATAAACACATTCTGTCCATAGCTTCGGTAGCTTTAAAAAAGCTTGGAGTCCTCTTTCGAGCCAGAAACTATTTCTGCCCTTCTAATCTTCATACTTTATATCTATCCAAAATCAGACCCTTTTTAGAATATTGCACTCATGTCTAGGGAATGGCGTCTGCCACAAATCTTAGTACTCTTGATTCCATATAAAAAAAGGCTGTTTGTTTTATTAATGATCCCACACTTACAGCAAATCTTTCTTCTCTTGGCCAATGACTGACTGTAAACCGCGTTTACACGATGCCAGTTGAGGAGACAATTGTCGGGACCAGTTGTCTTGGGACAGTTGCGTAAACGTCTGAGGCCAGTCCAATTAAATGAGAACTTGTTCACACGGCAAAACTATTGCCACGGCAGTTGGTGACGAAAAATGGTGGAGACCTCTTCGTCTGTTGTGTCTTGTGATATATTGATATTAATGTGTGATGATCTTTGTCGGGAATTTATCGTTGAAACTTGCGAAGTTCTCGAAGAATAGTTAAATAAGAAGAGGGAGCGGTCAAGGAAGTGGCTATTGAAAAGAGACAGTCACGGAGCTTCATCGCAATTAATAAAAGAGTTACGAATGGAGGATCAATTGGAATATAAAGCTTGTTTAAGGATAAGTCCGGAGAGTTTTGACGAACTATTGAAACTTGTTTCTCGACCGACAAAGGCAAACTGGCCCAAAACGAGATATCTACTGCCCTACCACGTTCACACGGCGCCAATTGACAAGACAGCTGCCGTTATAGAGTGGTGGGATGCGTCACTGCGCCCAGCCAATTGTCCTTTGTCTACTCTTGGAGACAGTCGAATTTCGGGACAACTGGCAGGGCAGTTGGCACGCCAATTGGCCAGAGCTGTTTACACGTAGCCAATAATTTTTATATCAGTAAACTGTCCTCTGTCAATTGTCTCCTCAACTGGCATCGCGTAAACGCGGCTTTAGGGATGTATCGCTCTATTATAGGTATTGTTACGGCTTCTGTTTCAATTGGCCAGTATAATTCCACCTCTGGCAGCTCCCAACGGAGCCAGACGTAGTGCCACTCTTATACTGTCCAACTTGAGAGACCCCTTACTTTGTTTGTTTCTTCATCCCTAGAATATCCAGACTGTGGAACCTAGTGCTCGCAGAAATAGTCCTATGTGCCCTAAATCTCCCAATATTCAAGTTCCGTATTAATAAACTACCTTTTATTACTCTTAAAACACCCACGGTTCGTTAGTACTTAAGCCTGCCTTCAGCCTTCTTAAACTGTCCCAAGATAAAAAAAAACTCCAACTTCTATTACTTAAACGGTAATATTTTTAACTTATTTTTCTTAGGAGCCTCTTTTAAAGAAAATTCGGTACGAACCACCAAGCAAATCATTATTATTAGTTCTGGATGATAAAAATCGCATAATAGCAAACCTTAAGAAGCAATTACATAACCAAAAAGCACAGTTATCGTTTTACATCAAAAGGGAAATAAATAAAGACAAAATAGAAGAATTATCTGAATCAGTAAGTGTTAAATTAAATAATAAATAATTTAGTAATTTATTCCTTTATCGCTAGTTCTTTATATGTAAATATTGTTTTAAAAAAGTTTTCAAAAATTGATCATTAACTAACATGAACTTTTATTTGTGTTCGTGCTTGGTCTTTAAAGGGGGGATAACGTTAATTCGTGCAAAAAAAGGTACATTTTTGCAAATATTTTGGACGACACAGTTAAAATATATTTGTTAAAATTAATTTTACATTAAACTATAACATTTGAAGAATATTAGTTAAAATTTTTATAAAGAAATATTCAAAAATACGGCAATGGCAGCAATTATTTGGAAGCGTCTCGAAAAAATATGAATTTACGGTCCCTTTAACTAGGTGCTGGATCACATGAAATCAAAAAACCAAAGTTTCTTTGTTAGATAATCTTTTTCCCCAGGTAACATTGAAAGGGTTTTTTGAAATTTATTTTTTACTTTTTGGGAACACTTTGAAGTGAAAAACGTGATTTTTGCCAAAAAAACTGGCTTATTTGTTACTGTAAAATAAAAAAGTTTAACAAATTAAAAAAAAAACGCCGCAGTGTTACCTCGGAAATTATTTCCAGAAATAGTGTTCAAAATTTTAAAAGGACCGGTGCAGTAGTTTTAAAGTTATTAGAGGCACCGACTGAAAATGTGAGTTGTAGAAAAAAGACTTTAAAGTTTTGAACACTAGAAAATTTGGAGTAAACCGTTCATAAGCAATTTTTGTCGGCTTACCTTACTTACCGCTGAATCGTCGTTAGTTTTGCTCGGATCACTCTCAAATTTTTACACAATTTTCTTAAAAAGTTCTTTATTCAGAAAATCAAATTTAAAAAATTCAAAAAAGTTTAAACTACACCCCCTAATTACGATTTGGTAATGTCCACAGGGTAATTAGTTTTGACCAGTTCCACCTAAATGGAAAAGTTATTTACTTGGTGAACTATCTTGGAAATGAAAACAAATTAGTTTTAACTCATCTACCTTATTTTGTCAATTTTTATTGTTTTGTAGTTTAAAATTTTTATTTTAAGACTAATATTAAAATTTTTAATAAGGATTTTTTATGTAGGTAAACTCCTTTACTAATATACCTAACGTGGATAACCGTTTTATTTAAATAAGTGTTACATAATTTTAAACTGTATGACTCCCAATTATGTGTAAACATAATTTTATATGGTATGAATCGCTAGTTGATTTTATTTAAAATAACATTCAAAACGAATAATTAACTTTTCTATACTGTAAAGTGCCAAAATACAAATCCTTTAAGGTAAAGTAGGTAGCCGTTCTTATCTCAAATGTGTAAGTTTACTAAGTGTTTTTATATAATCACTGGCTCTAGGTTATGTGTTGCACTATACTCTTTTAACATTTTTTTATTATCGAAATCTACGTACGTCTTTAACTTTTTAAAAAAAGTTCTTAAAATGTACTTGAAGAAACGTGTTTTACAATATTTTTTTTATTAAATGGGAATACGGCAGCTAGTAGATACAGCCAGACGAAATAGTCAACTAATGTTACCAACTATTTCTTAGCTTGGTACGGTTGTCTTTTTATACAAGATTTTTGTTGACGGCTTTAAAAACTTTAACTTTTAATAATTATTTAATAACGATCGTTATGAAATATTGTTTCGATTTTTATCCAATTACGACCGTAACATATTTGATTAAAATTTGCTACGTATTGGTAAAATTAATAAATTTGATTTAAAGATTGCTTGGTGCTTTTTTACTTACTGTTCATATGTATTAAAAAGCTTTACAACAACTTAGTAAGGCTCGGCGAGTAAGAGCCAAAGCCTTTCAAGTAACACAGAGAAGCTTGTGTCATATTTTTGAAATCTAAATACACGGCTCTCTAAGAGTGTATGAAGAAATCACAATATTTGTGTTCAGATTAGAGAGGCAGACGACCAATAGGTCTAACTTTCAAGATATGTATTATAAGAAAGAAATATTTAAGCATGTGTGGTGCCAATATTATGGCCGAGATTATTGACGACTACACATTACCTAGGGTACGTAGCGCAGGTGGAGTGAGGTGTGGATCAAGCGACATCCTGTTGGTTAGTTTGAGGAGGATTATGTAATAAGTAACCGATAGATATTTTCAACTTACTAAGGCTCGGCGAGTAAGAGCCAAAGCCTTTCAAGTAACACAGAGAAGCTTGTGTCATATTTTTGAAATCTAAATACACGGCTCTCTAAGAGTGTATGAAGAAATCACAATATTTGTGTTCAGATTAGAGAGGCAGACGACCAATAGGTCTAACTTTCAAGATATGTATTATAAGAAAGAAATATTTAAGCATGTGTGGTGCCAATATTATGGCCGAGATTATTGACGACTACACATTACCTAGGGTACGTAGCGCAGGTGGAGTGAGGTGTGGATCAAGCGACATCCTGTTGGTTAGTTTGAGGCGGATTATGTAATAAGTAACCGATAGATATTTCTAGGATTAACAACCCCTTATTTTTCAATTACGCACATGCAGATTCAGTTACTTTTTGAAATTGTTTCTTTCTGAAGATTTTTAACAGTTTTCTGACGACTAAAGAATAATGGAACAAAAATAACTACGCATTCGTAGAGAGGCAAAAATACTTTGGAAACCATGTGTCCCATTTGCAAATGTGTGGCTTAATTTTTCCAAAGATTTTTAGCAGTTTTCTAAAGTTTAAAGGCTAAAAAAGCAGAAATGACAACAGTTTCGTGTTCGAGAAGCAGAATACATATTGCATATATAAAAATAGACATTTTTCTAATTGAGCGATAACCATTGTGCTTAATGCATAAACAAGGGCTTAGTTAACCCTTTATTTAAGAGGATATACAGTGTGTCTACTTAAGTTGGAACCATGTGGAAAACTTTTGTATTATTAAGTTTACGAAAAAAAGGTATTTCTGATAAAAAGAACTGCATGGTCTAAACCTTAAAATGCAACCATTAAATATCAATTTTTTTAAGCCGTATACGAGGTTTTTCAAAAAATATGAATTTTACTCAGGAATAAAGTACTTTCATTTTTTACAATACAGAAGAATGTTATAAAGTAAAGTTATTTTGAATTAAAAGTTATATTCAAATATGCAATTACAGCCATTTAGCATGAAAATTTAGGATTGTTAGGTTTGTATTAATTGTTCGAGCTAGATACAATTTAACGTAATCTAGGATGCACTGACATAAAATATTTGACATTGTGTCCGAATAAGTTCGTATTTGTAAAATTACAGTAAAAATGGCAAAATTACTAAATCGTAAAAAAAAATTATTAGTAAATAATCACCAATCCTAAATTTTCATGCTAAATAGCTGTAATTACATATTTCAATATAACTTTTAATTTAAAATAACTTTACTTTATAACATTCTTTTGTATTGTAAAAAATAAAGGTACTCTACTCTTGAGTAAAATTCATATTTTTTGACAAACCTTGTATACGGCTTAAGAAAATTGATAACCAATGGTTGCATTTTATATTTTTGACCATGCTGAACTTTTTATAAAAAATAACTTTTTTTCGTAAACTTAATAATAAAAAAGTTTTCCAAATGGTTCCAACTTAAGTTGACCCACTGTATAACTTTTAGAATAACAACTCTTGCTTTTCACACAAGTTTATGACCAGACAAAAATTTTAAACACTTATACGAGTACGTTGCATTTTAATAATTCCAGTCGAAGTTACAGATGTTTAAAAAACTGCTGTCACTTTTTTAACATGAGTTTATTTTAATTACAAAGTATATTTATATGACATTCCTATTTTAGCACATACCCTTTTTAGTTTCAAAAGAATAAAAATTATATATTTTATCTTAGCTTTTCAACATTCTACGCACATGAAGTATTTTCCTTCTTCTTGTTGTCTTACTTGTCGTTCGATTTTCCATTAACTTGTAGTGCACGCCACAGGCATCCGAGGAAAGCCTGCCCCTAAATTTGGCCTTAAACAAATTCTGTAGGCAGGCCGGTATCAAAACGAAATTATCACTGCTTCACGAGCGCATGGACCGTCTTGACTACAAAATATCTGCTGTGCTAAAGGATCAAGAATTTGTGCTGAGGAAAATCGTTAACAAACTATGCGAATTTGTCAAATGTCAGGTTAGTATTTTAATATACAGGGTGGCCGGCCATATTTTGACCCATTTTAATCGAGAATAACTTTGGAACAAATAAAGGTATCAAGTGCGGTTTTTGCAAGATGCACTAATATTTCTTTAAAGTTTATTCTCGTACTTCACGATTTTATTGTGACATTCCATTAGCTCAAAAACAAAATGGCCGATTTTCCATTATAGGACAACTATGTTATTTTAAATGGAACACCCTGTATATGTTTCTATATTTTCAAAATTTAATCTTTCCCCTTTAAAAAATGTAACACAAGCTATGGTTATCTCAAAAACAACGTATTTATTGACCTTCGAAAAATTGACTGCATGTCGACCAACAATATTATTTAACAATTAAAATTTGCTTCCTATGTTACAAAAAAAAGGATCGCCAAAGGTTTAGGTTACTCACAAAATAATAGTTACAATAAGGTTACATTACTTTTTAAAAAACTACTGTTAATGTTGAAAATGCCTTCCGCCGACTTCGACGCACTTATTTAAATTCGAAAAAAACTTATTAAAACTATTGACTAAAAATTCTTCAGGAATATTTTCTATTATGTTTCGGAATTAATTTTTAATTGCCCTAAATTTTGGGGAAGTGGACTATAACACCTCTCTTTCACATATCTCCACAGAAAAAATCTGGAACAGTCAAATCTGGTGAACGAGGTGGCCAGGAAATAGGGCCTCCTCTTCCAATCCACCGGTTTCCAAAAACGTTGGTCAGTGAATCCTTGGTAATGTTAGCATAATGTGGTGTAGCCCCATCTTGTTGAAAATAGACGAATTTCAATAGATTTTCTTCTTGCAATTGGGGATAAAAATATTTCCAGCATATCAAGGTAAGTCCAAGAGGTTACAGTTGGTTCATGAAAAAAAATGGCCCATAAATTTTTTGCTTTGACATACCACACCAGACTGTGACTTTTGGCAAATCTCTAACGTGTTCGTTACATTGTCGAGGATTTTCTGTTGCCCAAAACCTGCAGTTATGCTTATTTACTTTTCCATTGAGGTGAAATGTGGCTTCGTCTGACATTATTAGTTTTATCCAAAAAATGTATATTGTTCCTTACTAAATTTTGAATTCTCTGGCAAAATTCCACCCTTTGTGGAAAATCAGTTTCTTTTATTTCTTGTAACATTTGAATTTTGTATGGCTTTAATTTAAGTTCTTTTTTCATGATTTCTTGTACTGTAGTTTTAGGAATATGGACTGAACTTGAGATTTTTCTTGTTGACAATGTTGGATCTTCCTGAGTTATCTCCAGAATTTGTAAAGTTTTATTTAGCAAATTCTCATTGTTTACTAATTTCTTTTTACGGGCTAAAGATCCTGTACTCCAGAATTTTCTGTACCAGATTTTAATTGAATTTTTTGTGGGTGGAGCTTTATTAAATATGGTTCTAAATCTTCGCTGGGTTTCTTTTACTGATTTGGTTTCGGCAAACATAATAACACATTTTCCTTTTTCGCTTAACGAGAACATTTTGCGCTTCCTAATTAAAATAACTTGTCAAAAATGACCAACAATGGCTGACAATGAGGCTTGTTGCTGTTATAGAAACGAGATAACTTTGTTTCCACAGGCGACTTTTCAAAAAATCCTTTTAAAATAATATTCCTATTCGACATACAGTCAATTCTTTGGAGGTCAATAAATGCGTTATTTTTTAAGATAACCATAGCTTGTGTTACATTTTTTTAAAGGGGAAAGATTAAATTTTATAAATATTGAAACATATACAGGGTGTTCCATTTAAAATAACAAAGTTGTCCTATATCGGAAAATCGGCCATTTTGTTTTTGAGCTAATGGAATGTCACATAAAAATGGTAAAGATACGAGAATAAACTTTAAAGAAATATAAGTATATTTGCGAAAACCGCATCTTGATATCTTTATTTGTTCAAAAGTTATTCGCGATCAAAATGGGTCAAAATATGGACGGCCACCCTGTATTACGTTGGAACATATAATGTAAAACTATAGTGAGAAGTAGTAAAAAATAAAATAATATTTTTTAAATATAATTTTACAGTTACAATAAAAATGTGAATAAAAAAACTGTTCAGAAAAGGGCCATTTTTAAAAATGAACAATAATTGTTTTGTTTGTAACTGCAGAAAATTGCTAGATTGTAGAAATTGATTGCAAATTAAGATTTCCCATAAAAACCTCTTTGATTGTTGCCTGGGTTATCCATATAATAGTGAGAGGCAGCCTATCCTAAATAATATTAATCTAAAGTCCTATAACACTTTACGTGGCGTAAGTTTTCTTCTCATTACCTCCAAACTTCTGAAGAATATTCGGCATTTTTAAATAAATTCCTATACAGGTTTGGCAAGACAAGGGCTTGGGGGCCAATTTTAATGTAATAGAGTAGAATACATATGGTATGACCCCAGATTAAAAAGAGAACGACAACAATTGCCCCTATCCCACTTCCAATACAACGGCGCAGCGGTCGATGGCGCCTACGATTTGTTAGGATATCCTAGACAGTGTTGCCATTTCGTAAAATATTTATTAGCAATTTTAAAAATGTTTTAAAACTAATACATTTTATAAAACTTTTCATTAAAAAAAGTTGCTTTTCTACTCACGATCCTTCAGAAATATGTAAACAAATTACCGAAACAATTCAACTAGGCATTGAGACCTATATTTCTCACACTAAAAAGAACCCCATAACTTCAAATCACAAACCGTGGTTTTCTAAATCCTGTGGCAAAGCCAGACTTTTAAAACTTCAAGCCCACAAAAAGTTTCTTCAAAACCCCAGTCCCGTAAATCGACAGGCTAGCATCGAAGCAAGAAATCAGTATAATCAGACCATCTTAGATGCAAAAGACCGTTTTAACAATCGAATAAAAGATAAAGTTCTCTTGCTCAAATGGCAGTAAAGCTTTTGGTCCTTTGCCAAAAATATTAGTCAAAACTTTTGCACAAATTCTTTCCCACCCCTAATCTCTATAGATATAATTGTCTCTACCTCCAAAGGAAAAGCCGAACTATTTGCCAAACAATTTGCTGCCAATTCTACGCTTGATCCTCCTATTAATCTTCCTCTTCCAACAGTTGTCCCTGTTTCTCATAAAATGTCCGATATAATTTTTAAAGTCAAACAGATCAAGCGTATTCTTTCTTCTCTTAATACTAAAAAATCGTCTGGGCTGGATGGCATACCAGCAATCGTCTTAAAAAATGTGCTCCCGAGCTTGCACCCATCTTAACTCGCCTCTTTTGAATCTCTTACGACACGGGCATTTTCCCGGAGAGTTGGAAAGCTGCACGTGTGCAACCTGTCCCCTAAAAGGGATCCAAAAGTCTCCCTTCTAACTATAGACCTATATCTCTTCTTTCAGCTGTTTGCAAGGTAATGGAAAAATTCATTAATTCCCAAATCTTAAAGTATCTGGAAAAACATAAGATCTTACATGATAAACAATATGGATTCCGTTACAGTAGATCCACAGCTGATCTTCTTTCCTTTGTCTCACACAACTGGAACAAGTCTCTTGAGTTCCTTGGTGAATCCCAGGTCGTTGCTCTTGACATATCCAAAGCTTTTGATCAGGTCTGACATGATGGACTTCTTAACAAACTTCCTTCTTACGGTCTTCCACCTAGCTTTGCTCTTGGCTTTCCAGTTTCCTTTCTAATCGACGTATATCAGTTAGTGTAGATGGTCATTCCTCCAGCTTCTACCAAATAAATGCTGGGTGCCCCAGGGCTCAGTGCTGGCACCCACGCTGTTTCTTCTACACATTAACGATCTTCTCTTCCACAATCAATCGCATTCATAGTTTTGCTGACGATAGTACCCTCCACTCTAGTATTCAATTTCTTAAGCCACCGTGTAATTCTGATTTTGAAAACCTCAAACTTATCTTGGTTTGGGGCGCCAAAAATGGTGTTCAGTTTAATGCCTCAAAAACACAATTATGTTCGCTGTCGCGAAAAAAGTCTGCGAATGCTCATCCCTTACATATGAGCGGCCAAGTTCTGCAGAACAAAGAGTCGTTTAATCTAGTCGGCGTTACTTTTGAGAATAACCTCAACTGGCACAAACACATTTCATCCATAGCTTCGGCAGCTTCAAAAAGATTGATTCCTCTTTCGAGTCAGAAAATATTTCTCTTCTTCCAATCTGTATACTCTGTATGTATCCCAAATCAGACCCTCTTTGGAATATTGTTCTCATGTCTGAGGAATGGCCTCCCTACAACACTTAGCCTTCTGACTCCATTCAAAAAGAGCTGTTCGTCTTATTAACGATCCAACGCTCACAGAAAGGCTTCCTCTTCTTGTCCATCGTCGAGCTGTAGGGGATCTGTCGCTCTTCTATAGATATTTTCATGGCTTCTGCTCAGAGGAATTGGCCAGTATTATTCCTTCTCTGGCAGCTCCCAACAGAGCCACAAGTAGTGCAACTTTTATGCATCCTTTTACAGTTCAGTTAGAGAGGCCCCGAACTTCCCGCTTTATCCGTTTCTTTATTCCTAGAGTGTCAAGACTATGGAACCTGCTGCCCGTAGAAGTTTTTCCTTCTCCTCCCAGTCTCCAAAAATTTAAGTCCCGTGTGAACAAACTCCCTCTCACCACATTGAAGACACCCACGGTACGTTAGTACTAAGGCATCAGCCTTCGTGGACTGTCCCCAGATAAAAAAAAAATTGTGCGCTCGGCAAAAAAAAAGAAATTTGTAAAAAATATTAGTATTTTAAAATGGTTAAAGATATTTTATACTTTTAATAATAGATATTTATTATTTACTATTATCGAGAAAGACAACATTAATAAATTTTTTGGGTAGGTAGAAAGGGAATCGGCCACCGTCTGTCTTTATTTTGCTCAAGCTTTTGCCTATTAAATTGACAGTAACAGCCAAAGGAAAATCTCCGCACCTAAGAAATTGGTGGTATAAGGCCTTGCATAATACCACCATTGCTCTTGTTGGAGCCCTGTTTGCGATCAAAAGGGATATCGTCCTTAGTGCTGTTAGATTTCTCTAAGGCTTTTGACACAATAAACCATCTTTCGATAGGTTCAAAATTGTGGTGCTTGTTAAATAACTCTGTATAAAACAATACTTTTTCGCACGCGTTTGAGCTCGGAAAATCCATGTTTCCCGCACAACGTGAGAAAAAAATCCCGCAAGGAGTGCACACTTGTAGAAAAAACCTTGATACTTACTTTTGCGGAAAGTATCTTTCCCGCATTTAACTGCCCACCCGAACTTCCCTTCGCGTCGTTCCGGTATTTGCAGTCGGGTGCGGAAAGTATAACTTTTCGCACTTGTTAGGTTAATAAGTATTACTGGATGTTTGCATTTATATGTAACTCATTATATTATTCACTACAGGAATCATCAAGATCCTTTGATTTTCAAGCTCAGTTTGGAAGTTTCATGACCGATCCACTACATATAGATCTTTTTTATAAATTGCTAAGTGCCACCATTGGTCTAAGCAGAAAGTTGAACGGTTTTAAGATAACATGTGACCGATTGCTTATAGTAGAAGAAGAACGGAACTGTATAGGTTTGTAACCACTTCACATATTTTATAACAAAGTTACCCTTATTAGATCTGGATATTACGGCGAATTAATCTATACTTGCAGTAATATACTAAAATTATTCTATTTGAATAATTTATGTTTAAATTGCAACAAACTTAAAACTCGCATTTAAATTGATAAAAATATTCAGGAAAAAATACCTTAATTCCAAAATCTTGAAGTATTTCAAGAAGCACAAAATTAAACATGATAGACAGTACGAATTCCATAACACTGATCCACACCAGACCTTCCTTCGTTTGTTTCACATGACTGGAACAAATCCCTTGAGTTTCTTGGCAAATTCCAGATCACGGCTCCTGGTGTATCTAAACTTTTGACTAGGTTTGGAATGATGCCCTTCTAAATAAAATACCTTTCTACGATCTTTCACCCAAGCTTTGTTCATCGCAAAAAAAACGTTTGTCCTATGACCACTTTCTTACAAGAAGACATCCTTTTTTTGCCCACCAACAAGCAAGTATTTTAATGGCTTCTGCTCGGAGGAATTAACCAATTTTTTTTTCCTTAGCAACTGCCTGTAGAGTTACACAAAGTGCTAAGTTTATTCATTTTTTCAAAGGTACAATTGGACAGACTTTAAACTAAAGTGTCTGGGCTGTGGAACTTTCTACCCATAGAGACTTTTCCGTTTCCTTTAAATCTACAGGCTATTAAGCCTCGTGTTAATAAAGTGCCTTCTACTTCCTTTAAGGCACTTTAGTTCTTTGATTCAAAGCTTTTGTGGACTGTCCCAGGGTTAACATAAAAAAAAATAAAGTCAGTAAAACCAAGAGTAGCTAAACGTTGGTTTTGGTAACGAAAAAAATAAGATTATCTAATAAAAAATACATAAATTGCCACATTAAAGGGATTCGGAGGTCTTCCAGTATACAGGGTGTCTTAGCAAATGTGAAAACCCTCCCTGATATGCAAAAAACACCTAAGAACAATACTACAAGTTCATATAAACTTTTTTCGTATGAATCTCTTCTTCGCAGAGCTTTATTGAAATCAAGTTTTTTTAGACATTATTATTGAACCACCAAGTATACTTTAATTTTATTTTAATAAGATGCAATACCAAATAATACTTTTTAAATTACTATTAAAGGAAGTGTTGCGAATTACTCACAGCTAAAGGGAAGGACTAGGTAAGTAAGTAGGTAGGTTTAAAGTGAGTGGGCACAATACCCCTCCACCGCGACCGATCGGTCTATTGTGGCTCACACCCTTTTATATTTCTCCTACCAGGTCCAGACTCCTAATAAATCTGATGATCCTGTTGGGAGAGAGATCTTTCACCCCCTAGGCTAGGCCGATCTTGTGCATGTGGTATTTTAATCTGCAGTGTCCCGTGTACAGTCCCACTAGAGTTTTAAGGTGTACCCTTGATTGCTCCAGTAGTTTCACAGAACATTGTTAGTTCGGTGGGCTTATGAAGGCCTTCGAGTGTCTGAGACCCGGAAGTCCATGCCAGTACCGAAGATTTTCTCTTTGTGTCCAAGCTGATATGAACTGCTTGGCCGTTCCATAAGATATACCGATGACCGGTTCCGGCCGTGTTTGGCAAGGAGGTCTGCGGATTCATTACCCTCTAGGCCGGTGTGTCCAGGTATCCACAGTAGTGTAACCTTATAAGGGAAGGACTAGCTGTGACACTTATGAACCCCTTTTTTACGCCCTGTATTTATAAGAACTTTGAACAACGTTTTACAAATCTTTAACTATTGACAAAAAAATAAGATTTTTTCATTCGTGTCGCAAGCCCCAACCGTTTTCAAAAAAATGGTACTTTATTTACACTTATCCCTAATCTGTCGGGTTGAATATAAAAAAGAGGAATTTTCTCAATTCGTCGTGCTTGCGAGTGTATCAGACATCACGGAGCCCATGTTGAACCGTCTTTAAAGTTTAACTTTTTATTAAAACTTTCATATTGGCAACAAAGCAAAGTAATAAAAAAATTCATTAATTCCCAATTTTTAAAGTATCTGAAAAAACATAAGATCTTACAGCTGATCTTCTTTCTTTTGTCTCACACAAGTGGAATAAATCCCTTAAGTTTTTTGGTGAATCCCAGATCGTTGCTCTTGACATATCCAAAGCTTTCGATCAGGTCTGGCATGAGGGTCTTCTTAACAAACTTCCCTCTTACGGTCTTTCACCTAAGCTTTGCTCTTGGCTTTCCAGTTTTCTTTCTAATCGACGTATATCAGTTAGTGTAGATGGTCATTCGTCCAGCTTCTACCAAATTAATACTGGTGTGCCTCAGGGCTCAGTGCTGGCACCCACGCTGTTTCTTCTACACATTAACGATCTTCTCTCTTCCACAATCAATCCCATTCATAGTTTTGTTGACGATAGTACCCTCCATTCTAGTATTCAATTTCTTAAGCCACCATGTAATTCTGACTTAGAAAACAAGCGCAGGTCAATCCAGATATCTCTTTCACAAGACCTCAAACTTATCTTAGATTGGAGCGCCAAAAATATTATTCAGTTTAATGCCCCGAAAACACAGTCATGTTCGCTGTCGCGAAAAAAGTCTGCCAATGCTCATCCCTTACATATGAGCGGTCAAGTTCTGCAGAACAAAGAGTCGTTTAATCTTGTCGGCGTTACTTTTGAGAATAACCTCAACTGGCACACACACATTTCATCCATAGCCTCGGCAGCTTCAAAAAGGCTTGGATTTCTCTTTTGAGCCAGAAAATATTTCTCTTCTTCCAATCTGTACACTCTGTACGTATCCAAATCAGACCCTCTTTAGAATATTGTTTTCATGTCTGGGGAATGGCGTCCCCTACAACACTTAGCATTCTGGACTCCATTCAAAGAAGAGCCGTTCGTCTTATTAATGATCCAATGCTCACAGAAAGGCTTCCTCTTCTTGTCCACCGTCGAGCTGTAGGGGATCTGTCGCTCTTCTATAGGTATTTTCACGGCTTCTGTTCAGAGGAATTGGCCAGTATAATTCCTTCTCTGGCGGCTCCCAACAGGCAACACGTAGTGCAACTTTTATGCATCCTTTTACCTTCAGTTAGGAAGCCCGAACTCTTTCTTCGTTCCTTCATCCCTAGAGTATCAAGACTGTGGAACCTGCTGCACGCAGAAGTTTTTCCTTCTCCTCTCAATTTCCAAATATTTAAGTCCCGTGTGAACAAACTCCCTCTCACCACACTTAAGACACCCACGGTACGTTAGTACTTAGGCATCAGCCTTCGTGGACTGTCCCAAGATAAAAAAAAAGAAAATGTCTTATTTTCATATTCAACCCGACAAAACTTAGGGGACGGTGTTAATAAAATGACGTTCTTTCGAAAACGGTTACGATTAGCGACATGAATAAAGAGTATTTTATTTTTTCTCAATGGATAAAGGTTTGTAAAAACGTTGTCACATATTTCTTATATACCTAAATAAAGACCCATTACAAAGGAAAAAAATACTAAATTAAATTAAAATTTATTTAAAAAAAAAAACACATTTATATTTTTCATAAAAAGAATAAATTTTAGTGGAACAAGTTTATTCAATGCCAGTTGAGGAGCGCATAAATTGTAATTATTTGCTCGGTATTCAAATGGAAAAAGCGCAGTTAGAAAACGAAATAAGGCGAATCTCGAGGCACCAAGCAGCGAGCAGACATCGAATTAAAGAGCTGAATATCATTGAGAAAATTCTACACAATTTACAGTGGGAGCTCAACAGCTCTTTTTTAAAAAACGAAGGTAAGTTATTAGATTCATAAGGTCGAATGTATGAATAAATTGTGCAAATGCACGGAATAAGAATGGAAAGATTTATTGTGCTTTTTGCAGCGAGCTTATGCTCGTTAACTGTGTATGTCTGCTTGGTAATGCATAAGCAAATGGGTATTTTTGTATAGTAGGAGGTGAAATATGTGTAAATAAAACATGAAAAGCAAATGTAAATAATATTTGTGCAATTTATAGCACGTGCTTATTTCTCTAGGATACACGGAAACGTAAAAACTCAATAGGGATTGCCCGTTTATTAAGGGTCTGTACTTTTTTTAGAAAACAATAAATTATACAAGAAAATGTTTTTTTATAAAACTTGTTTGTTGTAAATATTTTTTTTAAACTTATGATATTTTTATGTCCGTTGTGTTTCTATACCGGGTGTTGCCCAGTCGAGCGGGACATAGGGAATCCCCTGTAAATTTTGAAGTGGTCCAATATTGGCTCCCTAATTATTTTGAAGAAAATATTATTAGGATTTTTAAAGAGCACGAAAAGTTGTACCCAGTGTACAAATTTCAGCTCTTCTCAGTCCGCCAGCTAAGAGATAAATGCTAAAATAAGTTACGAATCTCCTATCTTCTTACGCGCCCTGTATTATTAGAAGTTTATAATAAAATACCAGAAAAATTATTTAACCTCTTACTCTCAAGTTGTCAGATTAATGTCACATCATTTTTAAATAATGAACTACTCAAATCAAGAAAAAATCACTATTATAAAATGGTTTTATCAGGGAAATAATTATCGAAGAGTAGCGGACATGTTTGCAGCCTATTTTCCCAATAGGCCAATACCAAGTAAATCGACAATAGAACGGACGATAAAAAAATTTGAAACTACAGGCACAGTAATCAATAATTGCAAATGTGAAGAAAATCGACGTGAAAATCAGAGACAAATTGTACAAAACGAGAGGGATTTAGACGTGATACTTTGTGTAGAGGAGGCCGAAGGAAACATTAGCACGAGACAACTGTAGGACATTACTGGACAAGACCACACCACAATATCTCGAATTTTAAAAAGATGTAAATACCACGCTTACAAGTACGAAAGACACCAAGAATTAAGAGACGGAGACGAAATACGACGACAGGAATTTTGCTTTGAGATGATGGAGAGGACAAACACTGACAGAGGTTTTTTAAAATATTTGCTTTACTGACGAATGCACTTTTACATTGAACAACGAACCCAACATTCAAAATTGCCGGTACTGGAGTAACGAAAACCAAAATCGATTTGTTGAGACAAGGACTCAATATCCACAAAAAATTAATGTTTTGGCGGGAATTTTCGGCACCATATCCTTGGACCATTTTTCCTTGACCGAAATTTGAATGCGAGTACTTTCTGGAACTTTTAGAGGAACAAATTTTGCCTGCTTTGAACAACCTTGCTCGTGAAAATCAAGAGATTTGGTATCAAATGGATGGCTGCCCAGCACACAGTACCAGAGCTGTGCGCGAATACTTGAACAACGCATTTAATAACGACATCATAGACCCGAACCACGCAATCTCTTGGCCAGCCAGGTCTCCGGATCTTTCGCCAAACGATTTTTTTCTATGGGGACATTTAAAAACTAAGCTTTATACCAATAAAAAATATGAAAATTTAGACCAGCTAAGGAATACTATTACCGCTGAATGTGCCAGAATATCGATGTACCAACTAGCCAACGTAAGAAATGAGTTTTATAATCGTTGGGGTTATTGTCTGGCAGTTAATGGAGGAATATTTGAGCATTTGATTAAATCCTGATATTTTCGTCATAAATTGATTTCTAAATGTGGACAAATTTGTTTAATTGTCTTGCGTAACTGTGAGTGCATGTGTTGGAATTAGCTGTAAACTAAAATAAATGGGAGGATTCTTTTTGAAATTCCCGTATAAAATTGTTCAGTTTTGGCAATGACATTATAAATTTAATGATCTAAATTGTCACTGATAAATCGATATGGTGTTTTTATTATTGATTTCTAGAGTACAGGGTGCATAATGAGATACTACGTTGCAGAAGTATTTAAGCAGTTTACTCTTTACTGGTTAGTTGAAAAATGCTTAAATTTTCATTTTGGGTGGAACTTATTGTGCTCTTCAATAAATCCTAATAGCATTTTTTCTAAAATAATTGGGGAGCCAATATTTGACTACTTCAAAATTTGCATGGGATTCCCTATGTCCCGCTCGGCGGAGCAACACCCGGTATACAAAGTTGTTTTTGTATATTTAAACATTCTATATTTTATTACATTTTGGATAGCCCTTTCAAAGACAAATTTAATAATATACCGGGTGATGCGTCGCCGAGCGGAATATAGAAAATCCCATGTAAATTTTAAGAGGGGTCAATTATTGGCTCCCTTGTACATTTTACAGAAAAAATGTATAATAACTTTTTGAAGAGACAAAATTGACAAGCCGTCGTGCCAAGTTTCAAAAAATTTTAATAGGCGAATCTTGAATTATTCAATTAAATGTAATTGCAAAATTACCAAATTTTCGGTTTAGGTAAAACCAAAAAGGCACCAGTAAAATTAATATTATCCCTGACATGAAAAAAAGTGTCAATAAATCAGTGATAGTCGGTATTTGAAAAAAAAATATGAATTATTCAATCGACGAAAAAGTATCCATAATTAAGTGGCATTATGCGAAAAACAGTTGTAGAACAGTATCTGACATGTTTTCAGTTTATTTCCCCACCAATCCCATTCCGTTCAACTATTAAACGTATTGTCAGTAAGTTCGAGTCCAAAGGTACCGTTATAAATAATTGTAAATGTTCAACTCGGGATATCGAAAATAGAGCCGAAGAAAGAGAGAACAGGGATCTTAATATTTTACTGAGCGTGGAGGAAAACAAAATGGTTAGTACGACGGTTCTTGGGCAAGAGGTAAATAAACAACATACAACGGTATTGCGCACCTTGAAAAAACACAAATATTATTCGTATAAATTCGAAAAACATCAAGAGCTGCAGGAAGGAGATGAAGAGCGAAGAATGGCATTTTTTTAAATGATGGAAAGAGCAAATAACGATAGGAATTTTTTAAGAAATATTTGTTTTACCGATGCATGTACATTCACCCTCAACAATGAACCAAATGTTCAGAATTGCCGGTATTGGAGCCAAGAAAATCATCGATTTGTTCATACTCGGACACAATATCCCCAAAAAACAAATGTATTCGTGGGAATTATCGGACACCATATCATTTAACCCCTGTTTATGGACTATAACCTGACAGCAGAAACCTATTTGGACTTATTTCAAAATCAAATTGGACCCGCCTTGGAAGAAGTTGTTCGGGAAGATCAAATGATCTGGTTCCAAATGGATAGTTGCCCCGCCCATAATGCCCGTATGGTTAGAGAGTACCTGGAAAATGCTTTAACGGCAATATTATTGGCCCACGGTACCGGATACTTTGGCCAGCCAGGTCACCTGATACCGAATAACTTCTTTCTGTGGGGTTACTTAGAAAGTGTTATTTATAAAAGTGTAAAATTTGAAATCTAAACCAGCTACAAAACGCTATTTCGTTAGAATGTAATAACATTTCGCAATATCAACTTAGCAACGTTAGAAATGAATTTTATGATCGGTTGGGATATTGTTTAGCTGTTAATGGCGGGTTGTTTGATCATTTGATTAATTATTGTTTTTATGTAATTCTCTGTTATTTTTAAAAAAAAGTTATTGTATTAAATTTCATTTTATTTTTCCACTCCTAGTAAAATTTAAGAGTTCAGGTCTCTTTTTTCGATCTATTTTGATCTTCTGATTAAACATTTCTTATTTATTGCGATGCTTTGGACTTGAATTTACTGTAATGTTTAATGTTTAAAGACCAGATATCTTAATGAAAAATAATTAAAATATTTTAGATACTGCTATTGGTTTAATTTAATCTAGTTGATAAAATTACTTTTTAATGATATAGTAATAATTTTTATTAGTTAAACTCATTGTTACATTAAATAAAAGATTTGATAAAAAAATAATGCTAACGTGTCTTTTACTTTTAAGGTAGTGGTTGTGAAATTAATAAAACAAAAAAAAAACATTCCTTGTATTCGGCTGTTCGTCAGATTTGACAAAGCCTTAAGGTGCGATTAGACCTAAGCACGCACGCACTGATCCACCGCGAATGCTCAAGTGTAAACGGTTATGCGAGCACGCTTACGCTGTGTGTTTCTATGCGCGAATAGCTTCGGCGCAATCCGCCGGCCGTCGGTCTCGATGCGATGCTCAAAAGAATTAATTGGTTCGCGAACGTCCAGTTTGAACGGGGTTGGGACTGTTGGGAGTATCTACGAACGCACGTACTTCAACGGGCGAATTAGTTTAATTTGAAAATGGAGTGGAGTAACACCAAAGTTTTGCTTCTTTGGCAAGAATTCTAAAAACTTATATGGGATGTGAGGAACCAAGAATATTATTCTAAAACAAAAAAACAAGATGCTTGGCAAGCACTTGTGCGTGAATAATTTAAATATTGCAAATTTAGATAGTGCAGAAGCACAAAAAAAGATTGCTCTGCCGGGCTGTACAAAGAAAATCACATGTAAATTTTCAAGTAGCTCTCCTAATTATTTTAGACAAGAATGTTATTTAGATATTTTGAGGAGCACAAAGAGTTGTACCCAATGTTCAAGCTTGGGCTCTTTTCAGCCAACAGTTTACGAATTATCTGCTAAAATGTGTTTCCATATTAGTAACTTATCATGCACCCTGCAGATGTAACTTAATAATATAAAACCAGACACATTCAACAGTGACATGTCAAATCATAAATTCACTAGTGTCACTGCCAAAAATGGAAAGTCTTTGCTCGTGTTTTTATTATGTGCGAGTACTGCAGGGTGCATAAAAAGTTACGTAATAAAGTATTTTGTCTGTTGTCTACGTTTACGAGCTTCTTTCTTTTTTATCAAATTATACATTAAAATAAATGCACCCGCCATGATTTCATCGTCGTCTTCTATTATTAACGCACTCCTGCGAACAACTGGATCAGCTTGTGCGTCGAAATATACATAAACCTATTTAAACGCTTTTCGCAAACGCAAACGAATGCGTGCATGGATGCTACTGCGTACGTACTCATGTCTAAACCCACCTTTATAACAAATTGTTTGCTGGTGGCTGGTGTCTGTTTGATTTTACATGAACCAAAAAATTTGGTAATTTTGCAATTAGATTTAATTGAATAATTTAAAATTCACTAATTAAAATTTTCGAAACTTGACACGAGAGTTTGTCAGATTAGTCTCTCTTTAAAAACTTATCTTACATTTGTTCTGTAAAATGTACAGGGGAGCCAACAATTAACCCCCTTAAAATTTACATGGGATTTCCTATAATACGCTTGGCGACGCACCACCCGGTATATGACTACGGGTCTTATTTTTAATTCTAAATAGGATAAAAGTATAACATTTAAGAGTTTCCATTAAAAAAAAAAAAATTTTGGCAGTTTTCTCAATTTCATTTTTAATCTTATTTTTTGAATGCCCTGTACAACCCGTCATCAAAATATTATAAAAATCTCTTAAAGTAGGTTCTTTCAATAAGAAATCTCATGAAAATTAAATGATAAAGACTTCCTTATACGAAAAATTGATAATTATTTAGGATCCGCAAACGTCATTTTTGATATAAAATTTGAAATATGTCAAAAACGATAAGACTTAAGCATAGGATAATAAATATGAAATATGTCTAGAATTTTAGATAAAATCAAAAAATGCAATAATATGTAGGGTGTCCCATTTAAATTAAGGAAGTTGATGCGTGTCCACGAAAAATGGAGTACCCTGTATATACAAAAGTAAAATAATATTGTTAAAATATAAATGAAACCAAGAAACTTTTTTCTGTAACTTGTATATTTTATGAGATAAGGTAGTGTCCCAAGATAAACAGGCCACCCTGTACACCTAATATATAGAGTTGCCCAGAGGAGACGAGACGAGATAAAGCCTTGTCTCGTCTCGTCTCAAATCAGATAATATTTTCAGACGAGACGAGACAAGGGTCGAGACAGAAGACAGGGCAAACGTTTTCTAGTCTGTTTTTTTCTCGTTTGTCTCGAGGGTTTTGGTTTATTTCAATTAAATTAATTTCAATATTTAAAAGCAGTAGTAATCTATAGGATAATTTTAATAAAAATAAGATCCCGGGAAATTTTATAAAAATGCTTGGACCCTCGACTTTTATTTTTTAGGTACATGTTAAAACATTTTTAAACTAATTTTATGTCTGCACAGGGTACAAGATGGTGATAAAAAGACATATTGTTTAAATGGAACACACATATTTTAACATCACATTATTAATTCCAATGTTTAATTCTAAAAATGTTCATTCTCATTTTTTTTACCAATTTTAACATTTCCTAATAATTAAGTATACCCAAACTATCCTGAATGGCCTATTCCTATACATACGTAACTTTCTGGGTATAGAATGTAAAGTAGGGTAGAAATTTCTAAATTAAATAAATATAATCCAAAACTGTAAAATTATGAGTGGGTATAGGTATTCTAATTTAAATTTAAAAATAAATATTTTGTAGCACCCTAACACTTTAGAACGTGCCCTGTCTAATCAAAATATCGTTAAAATTTAACATACTTTTAACCATATACCTAATACTTACCCCAAGCCCTTATCTACACATCTTATATTCAAGGCATTAAATTACTTACTCCTCGACATCGTTGACTCACCCTGTACACTATATACCTACAAACTAATTGCAAAAACTGCTGCAAGCAATATGCATTTAAGGATGTATTGTTTTCAGTTTAAATTAAAAATTTTTAAAACAAAAATAGCGGCAAAAAAATAACGAAAAACATTCAAAGACACCCTCTGCATAGGCATCAAAAAGGCCGCCGCGCCGCCTGTATACTTTGCCGACACACCGTTTTATTCGGGATCGGCAATAGTTCTTTCATGTTTTTACTATTTAAAGATCTATAGAGCGTTGCCTTTTTAAAATGTTTTGACATTTTTTCCCTTTGTTCATTCTTAGCTCCATCACGCTGGAACCCGCTTTAATAAATTTTCTATTTTTTTAATTTATTTTAAACTACAAAGATGTAAAGAATGTAGTAAATTCAATTTTTTGTAGTTTTAATAATTAGACGGAAAAATTATAAATACATTTTTGAGCAGTAATTATTGCAAAAAATGCAATTGCTACTAGTGATATTAATGCTAAATCGTTTGTAGTTTATTGTAGTAACAAAAAATTTTTTTTTTACTTGATGCGATTACACAAAATATCGCATATTACGAAAAAAAAATGGAGACATAGGAAAGTGCGATATGTGCTCAAAAACTACAAACGATGCTAATGAATGTAGTAAACTCAATTTTTTTGTAGTATTAATAATGAGGCGGAAAATATTATAAATATATTTCTGAGCAGTAATTATTGCAAAAAATTGCAATTGCTACTAGTGATATTAATGCTAAATCGTTTGTAGTTTATTGTAGTAACAAAAAAAAATTTTTTTACTTGATGCGAGTACACAAAATATCGCATATTACGAAAAAAAATGGAGACGTAGGAAAGTGCGATATGTGCTCAAAAACTACAAACGATGCTAATGAATGTAGTAAACTCAATTTTTTTGTAGTATTAATAATGGGGCGGAAAATATTATAAATATATTTCTGAGCGGTAATTATTGTAAATAATGCAATTGCTACTAGTGATATTAGTGCTAAATCTTTTGTAGCTTATTGTAGTAACAAAAAATTTTTTTTTACTTGATGCGAGTACACAAAATATCGCGTATTACGAAAAAAAATTGAGGCATAAAAAAGTGTGACATGTGCTTAAAAACTACAAACGATGCTAATGAATGTAAAAAATTCAATTTTTTTGTAGTATCAATGATGATTGAAAAAAAATTATAAATACATTGCTGTGCAGTAATTATTGCAAAAAATGCAATTGCTACTAGTGATATTAATGCTAAATCGTTTGTAGTTTATTGTAGTATTTTTTTTACTTGATGCGAGTACACAAAATATCGCATATTACGAAAAAAAATGAAGGTATGACATGTGCTCAAAAACTACAAACGATGGTAATAAATGTAGTGAAATAAATTTTTTTGTAGCTTTAATAATTGGGCGGAAAGAATTATAAATACATTTCTGAGCAGTAATTATTGGAAATAATGCAATTGCTACTAGTGATACTAATTCTTAGTTGCTTGTAGTTAATTGTAGTGACACAACATTTTTTTAACTTGATTCAAGTGCATGAAATATCGAATTTTGGTTAAAAATAAATGTGTACCTTAACTATCTTCAATTACTCTTACGAACAAAATCATACCCCTCTCTCCCAAACAGATTTTTATTTTTTCTGAAGTAGCGCCATGATAATAGTTTGAATATCACAACAGTTAATATATGATACCAACTATCGATACTACCCCTGAAAAATACTGTTTTGGTAATTAATAAATTCGTTTTTCTTTTCTTGATTTTGTTTTTGTTTTTTTTTTTTTTAAAAAAATAAATTTATTGCAAATAACAAACAAATATTTCGAAAATAACCATGAATAGTAAAATTATTTATTTTATTCTTTACTTATTCTTTCTATTTGTATAATTAATTTTTCGGTGACTAAATTGTAAGTTCGAAACTTGGAATTTTTACTTTTTAAAATCAATTTTTACACCTCAAAGGAGGTGGGCTGATAAGGGTCATTTTCCGCCTACCATACAATCGAAAAAAAAGTTTCGATTTCCACTATCAATTGGCTAATGAGCGAAAAATGGTCTATCAGCCCACCTCATTTCTATCTGTGACTACTACTGTGGTGCCATCTATGTGTCATCGGTGGTTATTTCAGTTACGTTCCAGATAATGTTTTGGTTTCATTTTCTTTTTATTTCTACTAAAAGATAATTTGCTTTATTATTATTCCATAGCGAAATATAAATTATTGCCCTTATTTGTTAACAGAATCATTACTATTGTGGTTATCTCTATGATTTAACAGTATAGTAAGTATAATTATTATCATATCACCGCATAGTATACTGTAAGAATATATACATTTTCTTGAAGTTTAAAGTTACAAAAACTTTTTTCAAAGTATTGTTTATACATTAATCGTTTTTCACTTGCTTTTAGATAGTGTGAATTAACTAAACCTGGTTATTTTCGGAATTGTTCTACTTTGGAGTTTTTAGGTCTGTTTGATATTCAGTAATATTTCACACTTTTACATTTTTTACCCACGTAGTTCTAAAATACACCTTTCATAAGAGCGCTTACGTAAAAAAAGTTTAAAATAGTCTACACTATTTCTGTATAACAAACAGTCCTATAGTCTCTCAATTTCTACGCGCATCCATTTTAGTAATTTAAGGATTATTTTGGTCATTACCTTACCTATCAATGGCTTTATTGATAAGTTTTCAGATAATTGCACGACTCATGATGCGAAGCAGTAGCCGAGAAGAGTGTATGGTCGCTCTTCTCTGGCAGTAGAGAGTGCTCTACGATTAAAAAAAAATTTTTGCCTCTTCTCCGTAACTATTTTTATACATGTTTATTAATTAACTGAAATAGAATAATTTTCATTCCACTTTGCAGGTAATTCAATGAAAAATAATTTTATAACCGTCAAAAATTGATTGATTTTTATAGAAACAATCAATAGGTATTTCGAGTTACTTTATTTTAGTAGATTCGTTTCATCGATTGCATAGTTTAAGTATTACAAAAGTTGCCTCACTCTCCGTCGGCGCTTTCATGTTTTTGTCTCAAAGTCACCCGACGTGCTTCCTGGAATCCGACCGCCGACGAACATCGGCGGCAAAGTCTCAAACGAACCGGCGAAGCTCACTCACCAGCAACTCACCGGCGGTAGGGCAGGACTGTGAAAGGGTAAAACGCTTATTTCGGGCAACTGAGTAAACTTTGTAATACTTAAACTATGACCAGAAGTTCCCTATTATAATTGGCTATTTTACTCATTCTCATGGGCGTCCATACAACTTTTTTCAGGGAGGGCAAAGAAATTGTAAGAATACTGACGGGGCGATCAAGTTGCCCCTCCCCCAAATAATTTTCTACCT
Organism: Listronotus oregonensis; assembly: GCA_019359885.1. Classification (NCBI taxonomy): domain Eukaryota; kingdom Metazoa; phylum Arthropoda; class Insecta; order Coleoptera; family Curculionidae; genus Listronotus; species Listronotus oregonensis. The sequence goes on from JAHBCN010006620.1 coordinate 26,569, forward strand.
TTTTCTATGTGGGAATTTTGCACCCATATTGCACAATTTTGCACACGCAATTTTAATTTTTGTACTATGTATTGGTGGGGGGCAACTTAACACCAGCCCCCACCACTCATTTTTGGAACTTTTTTATGTCAATCGATAGCTTGATTTTTGCACAATTTTTTACAATCATTGGCGATTTTTGTACAAGTGCATCAAAAGAGGTATGACGTTTATAAAACATATCTGTAGCCATGTTGTATGTTGTAGTAGATGGCATAGTGAAAATGTTTATTTATAATTGGTGTGCGCTGTTGGGGGGGTAAAACAATTTTTTTTTTGGAAAAGGATATTATTACTTATTTTAGATAACTTTTTCTATCGGATTTAGAATCAGCACCCCCAAAATCCTTTAATTCATATTTTGAAATCTCATGCCCTTAACTTTTTGCAAAAAAGCCATCCTAATAACTTAGTTATTATAAGATTTTTTTTTAAATTTGGTTGTTTTGGTATTAGTTGACATAGTAAACATTTGAATTTACCATTGGCGTGAGAAATTGGAAAAGGGGTTGTTAAAATGCTTTTTTTGGGCAAAAATATCAGGGCTTGAGATTTTAAAATATGAATTAAAGGATTTTGCGGATGTTGATTCTAAATTTGATAGGAAAAATTACCCCCTCCCTCCGAACTGCGCACACCAATAGTAAACAAACTGTCAACTACATCATTTTTATAATATACAATAACCCCAAAATTTCAAGAAAATCACTTTATTAATAACTGAGATATTAGGATGCATAATATTAACTGTCATTTTTTTTAACAAAAATTTTAAAAAAATATTATTTCTAATATGTTAATGCTTAAACAGAATGTTGCATTTGATCAGTCAAATCCCGACTTCTAACCTATCACGTTAATGTAAACATTGTTAACTGGATTTTTGTCCTGTCCATCCAGGGGGCAAGTGCCCCCCTATGAACGCCCATGCTCATTCTTGTTTAATTATAATTTTAATAAGAAGATAAATATGGCCGTCTATTCTCCAGTCTCGACTAAAAATGTAGCAATCGACAAATATCGCAAATAAATCTCGATTACCTTTTTTGTTTTATATTTTTGGGTGTTATGCCGAGTCTTAATCTCGAATGTGAAATTTGATCGAACGGTAAAACTTGGCAAGAGTGTAAATGTGGATAATTGAACGGTAAAAAGATTTTAAATAGTGATGGGCAGAATCGCATTATGTTAGGAATCGAATTATTGCATTCTTCGAGCATATATACCTGGAGGATAATGCAATGCGCTGAAAACGTGGTCGCATTAGAACGACAAAGCAACAGTCATCGCCGTTGCTATGTCTCTCTCACAGCATACCTGATTCGCCCACTAAAATAATCGGTGAATCAGGTACGCTGTGAAAGAGAGATAGCAACGGCCATGACTGTTGCTTTCTCTTCTAATGCGACCACGTTTTCAGCGCATCGCATTATCCCTCAGGCATATATTCTCGAAGATTGCATTATGAATTATATAATTATTTAATTTTTTTAATAATTTTAAATTCCACCAGATTACTGAATGAATATGTAACTTGGTTCCAATGTAACTAAACACTATAGAACCAAAATCCTAAAGTAAATAGACCGATTAAGAAAGACTTGGAAAATTTAAAATTAAATGCAATATTAATAAGAAAGGCCAAATTCCTAATGACTATGGTAACAAAGATTTTGCTGAAAGACTCTTACAGCTGTGTAAATATTTTATTTTATGGACAGCTATTATACCAAAATTATTCTACGAGAACAAAAATGTAGATATCGCCTCGGTTGTAACAGCAAGTTCAGCAATCAGCGAAGAATATTTTAAGGACGTCAAAAATCATATATTTTGTAATAGCAAAAATAACTCTATTATCATCTTTTTGAAGACCCATCTAAATGTCTTAAGTGGCACCATGAAATTACTTGCTGCTATTGATAATAAGCATTCTGCAGCAACTTTAATAATATTGAAACGAATCTTAGCGAAGAATATATTGAATTAAACACTGATATTTCAAAGACTCATGAAAATGAAGATGAAGTAGAAGAAAATTTTTTCCCAAATCTTCGACATACATGGAAAGTCAAGAATCTGAAACATATATACAGAGTGCTTCATTTGGTATTAAAAAATATTCCAGTTGACTCTCCTATAAAGTGTCATCAGCAGATCCGATTGATTTGTCTCTTAAATCGAAAGAGTCGCTCCAAGAAGTTTTTGATTACGTGAATGATATACTGCCAAATGAAAATTTAGCTTCAAGTAGTCTTTTAGACGATTTGAGTAGTATATTGAGAACTGATAAAGTGGATAATTTTAATAATAATAACAGTGTTTTTGAAACAAGTGTTTCTGACTTATGTACAGTACATTACGAACAAGATGACAATCAACTAATACTAAAAGAAACCGACCGATTAAACAGAAATGTAACAAAAAAAATCCAAGAACCATCTACCATGTTTAATCATTTTACATCTACTCCAAACAATAACAGTCTTGGCCGCAATAATTTGATGAAATACTTAAGTCCTTTACCTATTGAGAATCATGACCATAATTATAGTTATTTAAATTTACAAGATGAATGGGGAGGATTACTTAAAAATAATAAGAAACCTAGTCATTATTCAAATAGAGAACCAGATATTGAAAATAAACATAAACGACCAATATCCCAAAAAAAATTAGCTTTATTAATCAATGGCAATTGTTTAAAACCGATAAGAACGAAACAAGGGCTAGTAAAATTGTGGAACACATGCCCTGTTGATTCCACTCTGCACTGTATACTTGTAGGATACGTTGATCGATATACCTATCATAACTATATAGACAGTGATGGATCAGAAGTGTTTGAGATTATTAAACTAATTTCGCTGAAAGGCATAAATATTAAAGTATATGAGAAAAGAGCAAATCTAATTCTTCAATTTAAGGAAATTAAGGACGGTGCAATAGATTGCAACTCAAACTTAAGCAATACAGTTCACCAAATGTTGAACAAAGTTCCTTCTTTGACAATTAATTCAAACTGCTCAACGTGTAAAAGATCAAACACGATTATTTTACCTGTAATAGCTCCACATCTCGAACCACTTTTAAGATATGGAATACAAGGCCTCCAAAACTCTATACTTAAATATGTAGAGCTATATGTTCGTCGATGTAACCAATGCAGTACTAAAGATATGATACATTTTTACCCGGCAACCATTTATTTATAGATGTTGAAGTTTTATTTACCAACTTACATAAAGACGAAAACACCAACGAAAATTTGCGCTTCAGGTTTTCCTTATTAGACGTACCAAAGGAACTGAAAGTGTTAGAATCTACTTTTATGTTAGTAGGTGCAATAGAGCATGTGGATATAAATGGTAATGGTCACTATCGACCATACTTACGTCGTTTAAACGATAAATGGGAAATTCACGACGGAATATCCAGCAAGTCGAGGAAGAAAATGGTTTCCAAAAAGGAATTAACTGCAGAAAAAAAAATCCATATGTTATTTTATGTAATAAAATGAATAAAAATATTATAATATATATAGAATTTTTTTGTCACTACAATAAACTACAAACGATTGAGCATTAAAAAATTGAGTTTACTACATTCATTAGCATCGTTTGTAGTTTTTGAGCATATGTCGCACTTTTTTATGCCTCCATTATTTTTCGTAATATGCGATATTTTGTGTACTCGCATCAAGTAAAAAAAAAAGGTTTTTGTTACTACAATGAACTACGAACGATTTAGCATTAATATCCCTAGTAGCAAATGTATTTTTGCGATAATTACTGCTCAGAAATGTATATATAATTTGTTCCACCCCATCATTCACACTACAAAAAAAAATGAGTTTAATACATTCATTAGCATCGTGTGTAGTTTTTGCGCACATATCACACTTTTCTATGTCTCCATTTTTTTTCGTAATATGCGATATTTTGTGTACTCGCATCAAGTAAAATATTTTTTTTTGTTACTACAATAAACTACAAACGATTTAGCATTAATATCACTAGTAGCAATAGCATTTTTTGCAATAATTACTGCTCAGAAATATATTTATAATATTTTCCGCCCCATTATTAATACTACAAAAAAATTGAGTTTACTACATTCATTAGCATCGTTTATAGTTTTTGAGCACATATCGCACTTTCCTACGTCTCCATTTTTTTTCGTAATATGCGATATTTTGTGTACCCGCATCAAGTAAAAAAAAATTTTTTGTTACTACAATAAACTACAAACGATTTAGCATTAATATCACTAGTAGCAATTGCATTTTTTGCAATAATTACTGCTCAGAAATATATTTATAATATTTTCCGCCCCATTATTAATACTACAAAAAAATTGAGTTTACTACATTCATTAGCATCGTTTGTAGTTTTTGAACACATATCGCACTTTCCTACGTCTCCATTTTTTTTCGTAATATGCGATATTTTGTGTACCCGCATCAAGTAAAAAAAAATTTTTTTGTTACTACAATAAACTACAAACGATTTAGCATTAATATCACTAGTAGCAATTGCATTTTTTGCAATAATTACTGCTCAGAAATATATTTATAATATTTTCCGCCCCATTATTAATACTACAAAAAAATTGAGTTTACTACATTCATTAGCATCGTTTGTAGTTTTTGAGCACATATCGCACTTTCCTACGTGTCCATTTTTTTTCGTAATATGCGATATTTTGTGTACCCGCATCAAGTAAAAAAAAATTTTTTTGTTACTACAATAAACTACAAACGATTTAGCATTAATATCGCTAGTAGCAATTGCATTTTTTGCAATAATTACTGCTCAGAAATATATTTATAATATTTTCCGCCCCATTATTAATACTACAAAAAAATTGAGTTTACGACATTCATTAGCATCGTTTGTAGTTTTTGAACACATATCGCACTTTCCTACGTCTCCATTTTTTTTCGTAATATGCGATATTTTGTGTACCCGCATCAAGTAAAAAAAAATTTTTTTGTTACTACAATAAACTACAAACGATTTAGCATTAATATCACTAGTAGCAATTGCATTTTTTGCAATAATTACTGCTCAGAAATATATTTATAATATTTTCCGCCCCATTATTAATACTACAAAAAATTGAGTTTACTACATTCATTAGCATCGTTTGTAGTTTTTGAGCACATATCGCACTTTCCTACGTGTCCATTTTTTTTCGTAATATGCGATATTTTGTGTACCCGCATCAAGTAAAAAAAAATTTTTTTGTTACTACAATAAACTACAAACGATTTAGCATTAATATCACTAGTAGCAATTGCATTTTTTGCAATAATTACTGCTCAGAAATATATTTATAATATTTTCCGCCCGATTATTAATACTACAAAAAAATTGAGTTTACTACATTCATTAGCATCGTTTGTAGTTTTTGAGCACATATCGCACTTTCCTATGTCTCCATTTTTTTTCGTAATATGCGATATTTTGTGTACCCGCATCAAGTAAAAAAAATTTTTTTGTTACTACAATAAACTACAAACGATTTAGCATTAATATCACTAGTAGCAATTGCATTTTTTGCAATAATTACTGCTCAGAAATATATTTATAATATTTTCCGCCCCATTATTAATACTACAAAAAAATTGAGTTTACTACATTCATTAGCATCGTTTGTAGTTTTTGAGCACATATCGCACTTTCCTACGTCTCCATTTTTTTTCGTAATATGCGATATTTTGTGTACCCGCATCAAGTAAAAAAAAAATTTTTTTGTTACTACAATAAACTACAAACGATTTAGCATTAATATCACTAGTAGCAATTGCATTTTTTGCAATAATTACTGCTCAGAAATATATTTATAATATTTTCCGCCCCATTATTAATACTACAAAAAAATTGAGTTTACTACATTCATTAGCATCGTTTGTAGTTTTTGAACACATATCGCACTTTCCTACGTCTCCATTTTTTTTCGTAATATGCGATATTTTGTGTACTCACATTAAGTAAAAAAAAAAATTTTTGTCACTACAATAAACTACAAACGATTTAGCATTAATATCACTAGTAGCAATTCGATTTTTTGCAATAATTACTGCTCAGAAATATATTTATAATATTTTCCGCCTCATTATTAACACTACAAAAAAATTGAGTTTACTACATTCATTAGCATCGTTTGTAGTTTTTAAGCACATGTCACACTTTTTTATGCCTCAATTTTTTTTCGTAATACGCGATATTTTGTGTACTCGCATCAAGTAAAAAAAAATTTTTTGTTACTACAATAAGCTACAAAAGATTTAGCACTAATATCACTAGTAGCAATTGCATTATTTACAATAATTACCGCTCAGAAATATATTTATAATATTTTCCGCCCCATTATTAATACTACAAAAAAATTGAGTTTACTACATTCATTAGCATCGTTTGTAGTTTTTGAGCACATATCGCACTTTCCTACGTCTCCATTTTTTTTCGTAATATGCGATATTTTGTGTACTCGCATCAAGTAAAAAAATTTTTTTTTGTTACTACAATAAACTACAAACGATTTAGCATTAATATCACTAGTAGCAATTGCAATTTTTTGCAATAATTACTGCTCAGAAATATATTTATAATATTTTCCGCCTCATTATTAATACTACAAAAAAATTGAGTTTACTACATTCATTAGCATCGTTTGTAGTTTTTGAGCACATATCGCACTTTCCTATGTCTCCATTTTTTTTTCGTAATATGCGATATTTTGTGTAATCGCATCAAGTAAAAAAAAATTTTTTGTTACTACAATAAACTACAAACGATTTAGCATTAATATCACTAGTAGCAATTGCATTTTTTGCAATAATTACTGCTCAAAAATGTATTTATAATTTTTTCCGTCTAATTATTAAAACTACAAAAAAATTGAATTTACTACATTCATTAGCATCGTTTGTAGTTTAAAATAAATTAAAAAAAAATAGATATTTATTAAAGCGGGTTCTAGCGTGATGGGGGCCCCCATTCTTGTTTTTTGAAGCTTGTAAGAAGTAAGAAGATGAATTAATTTTTTTTAAAAAAATGGAACCACACTGTGTAAATGCTTATATTTTTTTATAACACGCCTTGTAAAGAATAATTAAAACGTGATTGAGCTTTTCTTAAAATTGTGTAGTTGTCTCGAAAAATTGGTGATTTCAGACTTTACGGACACCCACAATATGCAACTAAAATAAAATAATGAAGCTAATAATTTGTTTTTTATTTAAAATAAAAATATAGAACATATAAGTGACATAAAAATCTCCACAAAATAAAAAAAAAAAATCTAAAAATAATGAAACATAAGTCATAAACTCTATTGCAAAACACAGGTAAAATGTTTTCTAGAAATTTTCTTATAATTATACAGGGTGTTTGAGCAATACTTTTAAAATCTTTAACAGCAGTTGGATCTTGCAAAAAGTCTTTATAAACATAAGTTCGGATATGCATCGTTTCGAAATTGGAAATACGCAGGGTCCTAAAGTTAAAAAGAAGCTTTTATTGTACATAATTTTTTAAAACAATTATTTTGATAAAACAACTTAAAATACAACTTTTTCGTTATCTAAGTTTTTTTCGAGAGACAAATTAAAACTTTTACTCTTCAAAAGGTTATTAAAAAAGAATAGGTTTTAATTTTTTCTTGAAAGCAAAGCAAAATTTAAAAAATCAGGAGACAAAATAGTTGTATTTTAAGTTGTTTTATCTGGGGTAATACCACGAGTGCTTAAAATTACCTAACATTTTTTACGATAGCGTGTTTTCTTATAATTTCACGAGTCTGAGGGACGAGTGAAATTTTTAAAAAATACACGCATAAGTAAAAAATATCTGGTTAATTTTAAAGCACGAGCGGTATTTAGGGAAGATTTCACGAATCAAAACGTAGATAAAGTTTATTAACTTAAAATTAAATATTAATTTAACAAACCGTCATTATTATTTAAAAAATTCGTATTGTCAATTTGACAGTAAGTGGAAAAATCACGTTGCCTAATTTTTTCCATGATACTACTTCCTTGGGAAAATATGTACATGAGTGAAATATTCAAAATAATTAAAAATTATAAAACCACAGGGTGATATACTTTTAAAGCAATTAATTTTAGCTTTTTTTTTTAACACCCTGTATTTCTGAAACGATGCATTTGTTGACCTATGTTTATAAAAACTTATTTTTGCAAGATCCAACTGCTGTCGAAGTTTGTAACACTAAATCTTAAACAACCTGTATAATTCTTAAGAACTAGAAATATATTGTTAGTTTTAGTCATTAAAATTTTTCGAGATGTCTCGTCTCGTCTCGTCTCGACCTTGTCTCGAAGGATTTTATTCGCCGTCTCGTCTCGTCTTGAAATTCGAGACAAAATGCTCTCGAGACGAGACAAAATGGCTTCGAGACGAGACGAGACGACGTCTCGTATCTCGTGTCTCGCGGCAACCCTACTAATATACATTAAAGTCTTTAACAATTTTTTTGTTATACTGTATAAATACAGGGCCAATCCTGGTGGGGGTGCAAATGGAGCGGCCGCACGGGGCGGCCGAATTTTGGGGCGGCCGTATTTAAAATAAAGATATACTTACACTTTTTTTCAAAATAAAAAAAAATAATCATTTTTAAATGAAATTTTAGTCTTTAGGACCATTAAAACAAACTTGCAACCACCTCAGGGCATTTTAAGGTACATAATTAAAAACAAACTATGTTCCTGTTTTCTTAATTTAACAATAGCCATTAGAATATTTCTTACATTACCAGTTACTGTTGCATCGGGGGAGCGAAGTTTTAGTAAGCTGAAACTTAAAATTATTTGAGATCTACAATGTCCCGAAAAAGACTGACAAATCTTGCATTAATATCTATAGAACAAAACATTTGCAATAATTTAGATTTGTCAACCTTAATAAATAAATTTGAATCAAAAAAAAAAAAAAAGCAGACGAGTATTATTATAGAATACAAATTTGTTTCTATGTGTTTCATTTTGGTAAGATTTTATTTTCGTTTGACATTTATCTATGTGAAGTATGTTAATATTGTAATTAAAAGTATGCACATCATTTTAATTTTAGTTAAGTAGCATTTGTTTAGTATTTCCTCTTCCGCTTTATTTATTTTAAAAAATGTATGCTTATAATAAAATCATATAAAATTGTTGTTTTTATAATATTGTTATTTTTTTTCTCTACCAACAAAGACGTAGTTAGATAAAGGTAAGTACTGATTTTTAAGGAGTATATATTTTTTTTACAACTTAGAAAAAGTTAAAAATATAAAGATTAAAATTACCAAAAGAAATTGTGGGGGAAAAAGGGGTCTTTTATTTTGCACGAGGCGGCCAAAGTCACAAGATCGGCCCCTTTTTAAATACCGCCATAATGTAAGCTCCATCCCAGAAAACAACTCTTTAATTAACCCGAAACAGCAACCCAGAATTCGCCAGTGTATAATCTCAACTAACTAATTATTTGTTTCAAGAAAGTTGCATAAGCAAAATGGTGAAAAAAAATTAATTCCCAAGCTCGGGGCTTGTTGGAGATGACAAAAGAACAAAAGCGGAGATTCGAGTCGTTTTCAAAACAAAATGCCGGATTCAAATCGCATTCTTGTTTATATCAGAGCGGCATCTGAGGTGACAAGCTGGATAAAAAAAATTTGGAACGCCGCGGGATTAAGACTGAAGATGAACTTAGGTATCTGTTTAAACCACATTTATTTTTTTTTCGCAGAATTTTTTTAAGACAGATTAGATTAAAAATAAATCTTTTTTTTAGATTTACGAATCTATATGTAGGAATATTGGTTATAATTTGTCAATATTCACGAACAGTGAAAAAATTTGGGGTTTCTATCATGAAAATCCATAGGTGTATTTTAAAATAAAAGTCATTTAGCAACGCAACTCGGTTTTAAAGGTTATAAAAGCAGACCCTATTTTTTGCTGTTTACTATGACACTCTCTGCCTAGACGCGTTTCGCCTCTTTTACAATAGGGCTTTTAAGGTGTACAGTGAGCAACAAAGAAATCAAGCGTCTCACTGTCACCGGTATGAACGAAAATCGTAACCTCGTTTTTTAAGACAGTTAAAAAGCAGACCACATTTCTCTTTGCTGTACACTGTGACACTTTCTACCCAGATGCGTTTCACCAACCAAGGACCTCGGCTTTTTGGCAATGGAGATATAAATTAGACCAAGTTCGTCCACAATTTTGTTCCACTCTTTTGACTTGCCAAGTCTTTCCGATCTTTTGTATTACAGTAAAACGTGTGTTAACGGACACCCTTTTATATGGGCCCCACCAGTATTATCGGCCACTTTCAACAACAAAAATCTACTTTATAAATTCCCTATATAAATACCCTTAGATAATGGACACCCTTATAAAACAGCCGGGGAGACAAATTTATTTTTATAACCTATTTCAGGTAAATCCCTTTTATTTTGGGCCCGGAACTTTTGGGCTAATTGTATTTTATTATTTTATATTTTATTCTCCAAATTTTAAAGGTGAAAATCCCAAAATTACAATTATGGCCAGGTTCAGATAGGCATAAGTGGCTATAGGATTATCACAATATGTTTTTAGTTGTGTCTTAAATCAATAAGAATAAAGTTATCCTGTTTGGAATCAAAAAGTGTTTAATCAGGTCCTAAAACGAAAGGTTTGTCACTAAAAGGGAAAAATTGATGTTATCGTGAAAAGTAAAAAGTACGTTTTGGGGTTTCCCAAAACTGGCTAAAAAGTTTGGGGTTTGGGGAAAATCCCAAATAAATAATATCATCAGGGTTAATTTAGAATAAAATTCTCGAAGTTGGGAGGATTTGCATAGTTTAAGTCATCTATAATTGATTCTGCAAAGCAAGAGGTAAAAATGTTCCAATATCTGGACCGTTAATTAAACAAAAGCATTGAGGCAGCAAGCAATTTATCAGTGGAAAATTTTGAGCCTCGAATGGTTAAACAACTGTTGCCTGGAAATACTGGCCACCTTCTAAAAGGGGGCCCAAATTATTCTTAATTTTATGATGGCCCTTATAGACAAGTTTGTTTCTGTAATATTCATTAGTACAAACGACCCTTTTTTAAAAACTTGTCAAGACAAAAAAATAAAACAAAATAAGGGACAAAACTTGGTCCAATCAGTTCTTAAGATCCAAGTTTTTTGGATAGAACTGGTCCTTATTAGATAAGGGGTTTTCTATGGAATTAAAGAACCCCACAAACCTTATGGGAATTGGCTCCCCGTTAAATTGCTGAAATTTGGATATGTTGCGCGTTTCAGTATCCTGATCAAAAGTCTCAATTAACAAGGTTTAAATTTTCCCCCTATTTTGGCCCCAAAGGCTCCAAGCTCCGATTCACCATTAATAACTACATAAAAAGGTTTAAACTCTTCGAAAGTTTAGTATTTGCTGGTTTAAAATCCTCTTATGTTTTTTTAGATCGCTGCATTCAAATCAATGCCAATATGATAATATTAACAGTTGACAGCTGTCAACTAGCTGAAAAAACAAGCAATAATAAAAATTGAAAAACCCCATGTACATATATATTTTTGATGTTTGAGTTCAAACGTGATATTAAAAAATCGATATTGACGGAAGCCAACTGCTGCCAAATAACAAGCAATAGAAAAAATTGAAAAAAATCGTCAGTAAAATATATTTTTGATGTTGCTGATTTAAAAAAAAACGATATTTACAGTTGACACGTAACAGCTGTCAAACAGATTGACAATCAAAATTCAAAAATCCACGCAAATAATTGACAGCTGTAAAAAGTCAATATCTTTTTTTACATCATTTTTTAAATCGGGCCCATCAAAAACATATATTTGGTGGATTTTTCAATTTTAATGCCCAAAGCTGTTTGACGGGTTTGTTGACATTCACCCAATTTTCAGGGGTTTAAATTTAACCTAAAAAAAAGGGTACTTTTTTTTAACGCGTAAAAATTTTTAAAAAAACCCTTTTTAAAAAAAAAAAATAGTGAATCCTGGGCCCCTTTTAAATAAAAAATAACAAAATGACTTTTGCCCTTTTGGGGCTTTTTTTTAGGATAAAAAAAAAACTTCCCCAAAATTTAAAAAAATTTTTGGAATTCCCCAAAAATTTTTCCCCCTTTTTTTTCCCCCTTTTCATGCAGTTAACTGATTTTTGCAGATTTTTTTTTGGGAAAAGTCGTATTAACAAAAAAAAAAGGTCAACATTTGATCTACGCGGGAACCCGGGAAACGGGTTGGGGGCTTTTGGGTTTTTGGGGGGGGGATTACGATGGGGTCGGGGTTAACCCCTTCACGTCAAAAGGTTCAGGTCCCTTAAGGTCCCCTTTTTAAAAAAACATCAGAAAAACTGGAAAAAGCTATGTTTTCGAGGTCGCTGAATCTGAATCCGACGTTTATTTACACTTTGGCCTATCAATATGCATACTTTTTTTGTTTTTCCCCTCCTTTTTGCCACTTGTTTTTTTTTTTTAAAAAAAGATTTTTACCCCCTAAACCTTTAATAAAACCAAAAGATCTTGGTGACCTCTAGTAGGAGTAAATAAACGCCGTTTTTGGATTTGTCGACATATGCATGGTTTTTCCCCAGATTTTCCCCTTTTTTGCCCCCGACCTTTAAAAAACCCGAACCGGATGGTGTAAAAAAACCAACCCCCTCATCGTAATAAAGGGCCCTAAAAACCTTGGCCCTTTTAAAAGCTCCCGGGTTTCCTCGTAGATCAAATGTTGACCAGTGTAATTAGTAGTAAAAAAAATTATAAATAATTCCGTTCCCGGGTTTTAATATCGGGTGTCAAAATTTGGGGTCGTATTAAATTAATAAATTTAAAGAATTTTAAAAGTAATGACCTCATTTTATAAACCTTTTTTTTGGGGGCCGAAAAAAACTTTTAAAAATGTCTTTTTGTAGGGTCTAACTATAAAAACAAAATACATTTAAATTAGTTAGCACTTTTAAAAAAATTCAAAAAAATCCAGATTTTTAGATATACCAAATTGATTAAAACCCCCCTATCTGGACCCCCAGTAGTAAAAAATTTTTTTCCAAAATTTTAAAGATATCCTTTTTTTTAAAAAAACTTAAATTTTTTTTAATTCCCCAGTTTTTTTGAGATGGTTAAAGGAAAATTAATGCTATCAAAAAGGGGGGACCCAAGATCAAAAAGGGAAAAAAAAAAGTTATACGCCTTTTTAAAAAAAAGGGAAAAAAAATTACACAAGTGAGTGGAGAATAGCAGGACCAAAGTCTTGGTACTTTAAACGGAACTAGAAGAGGCAAGTATTTTTGAAATATTTGAAAGGAAAAAACCTTGGAATTAAAAAACGGGGGTTTAAATAGTTGTATACAAAAAAAAAATAGGCCTCGATTTGGCCCGAAAAATTCTCCTTCCTAGGCTAATATTTTTTTTGATTGTCTGTGAAAAAAAAAGGATTCCGAATAATTTTTTTTTATTACTTATCAGACATACAAACCCGGGGGGAACCAAAATAAAAAAAAAAAAAATTAAAAAAATTGGGTTTTTTTCGTTTTCCTTTTTATTCAAGAAGATCGTTTCATTTGCCCCAACGGTATCTAATATGATTGGGGCCTCTTTATTCCTTTCTCCAAAATTTAAGATAAAACTTCCCAATTCATCAAAAATTTCTTAAAAAATTCCAAAGGGGGAAAAAAAGCTGCTTGATTTTTTTTTTCCTTTTAACCTTCAAGATGCTTTTTAAAAAAAATTGTAGTTTCCACTTCTTGTTGGGGGGGGGTTTAAGACTTTAAAAGATCTTTATTTTTTATTGAGTTAAAATTTATGTTTAAATAATATGCATTTTTTTTCTTTATGTCATATTTCATCAAAAACCCCAGCAGATGGTGGTTTTTTTTTTAAAAATAAAATTTCCCTTTTTAAAACCCTTAAAATTTTAAAAAACATTTTTCCACTGGAAACCTATAGAAAAGGCCCCCGATATATTGTTAATTTTTCTTTTATATTTATTTTTACCACAATTTAAAGGCCACTTTAAAAGGGGTTAAACCCCCAATCTGAAAAGGTTTTTTTGCAGAATAGTGCTTTATAAATATTATTTATTTAATAATTTTAAAAAAAAGCCAGTTACTTATTTTGGTTTTAAATTTTATTTTTCCCCAAAAAATTTTTTTTGCCCCAAAAAATTTCAATTTTAAGGGTTACAATTCAAAAAACCCCAAAAAAACTTTCCCCTTTTTTTAATTTTTCAATTTTTTTTAAAATTTTTAAAAAATTTGTTAAAGCTCAAAAAAAACGGTTACAAACACTTCAGCAAGAGCGAGATGCCTATAAACCAAAGTTAAGATTTTTAAGCTATAAGGAATACGCTCAATTGAGATAAACAGCCCAAACCACCAAAGGAAAGGGTTTTTAGCAAATTGGGAAGAAGGAAGGATATTAGGTAAAATTCAAAGGGGGAGATTTTTTTTTAAATATGCTTTTGAAAAAATTTTTTTTTAAATTAAAAATAATTTGTTTTGGGGGTATAGGTCAAGTGGTTTCGAGGACCTAACCGCCCCAAAACCTTAGGGGAAAAGGGCAGCCCCTATTTTTCTACCCCAAAAAGGATAAAGTGCTGTTCACACGCACTTTTTTGATACTTCCTTGTCTCAAAGGTAAAATATTTTTCCCAAATTGGTTTGGTTTTTGGGGGTTTTTTGCTTTTAAGTAAATTTTAAAAATTGGGGAAATTTTTTTTTCCTTTCGTAAAAATAGGTTTGCCTTTTTACTGAAATAAATACCTGTTGAAAAACCTAATAAAGAAACAGGTGTCCGTTGTCAGTGTCAAAAATTTTTTTTAAAAAGCCAAACAACTTTAAAAAATTTAATTAAAATTTATTATATTAGCAAAGGGGTTTGGCCCGAAAGGAAAGTGGCGGAAAAGCTTAAACCCCAAAAACTATTAATTTTTAAAAAAAATGGCGAAACACACTCCGAGAGCAGAGCTGAAAGTGGTCGCCCCAAAATATCGAATCAAGAACAAGACAATATTTTATTTAATGTTTTGAAAAACCGACCATTTAAATTTGTTGTTACAGCTAAAACGGAAAGCAATTTCCCAGCATCGGTTAGAACGACACGACGAAGAATAAGGCAAATACCCAATTGCGCTGCCACTTGACGCCTTAAACCTTTTCAACAAATGCAAATAAAGAACAACGCATTGAATTTGCTCTACAATTTTACTTAGAACCTCCGATTTTTAGGAAAATATAATATTCACCGGTGAAAAAGTGTTTCAGTCGTGCTACAATGAGATACTTAAGGTATACAGGCCTCAAGGAACATGATTTGATGAAAAATATACCTAAAAGACAGAAGTAGTGGGCGATTTTCGGTAAATGTTTGGGGGTGGCTGAGTGCACCAGGACTTGGTGTATGTTTTTTATCGAAGGAAGGTTCAATGCGGAGGTATATATAGATCTACTACAGAATATCATGCTTCCTTCTGTACTGGATTGATTTCCGTACAGAAATTTTATCTTTCAAAAGATAAGTGTCCCGTTCATAGGGCCCCGGCAAGTCGATAAATCGATGGAAGAGCAGCGTATCAGGGTTTTACCGTCGCCCGCACGTAGTCCGAATTTAAATGTTATGGAAAATGTTTTGGGCTTATTATAGTCCACAGTACAGGCCCCTGCAAGTTGATTACCACATACTTTATAACTCGTGAGAAACTCCGTTTCGACGGGGTCTACCACACTTTTCCTCTGCGACTTTTCTCGATTCCTCCGCTTTTCCGCTCAAAAAAGCCCTATATTATGGCGATTTCCCAAGGTTCTAAAAAGTCAATACCACAACTTTTTTTTTTGGCTTAAGTTACTGGAAATTTTGTTAAAAATCTGAATTTAAACTTATCCGACAAAAATGTGTCCGACTTTTTCATGTCTACGCGCTTGAAACATGCCCAAATGACAGGGTATTGAAAACCGATCCCACATAGGTAATTTTTGGTAAAATTAATTGTAAATAATTTATAAATACCATTTTATGTTTGTCCGATAAATTTCAAGCCGCATTTTTCAGTCCGACAGCTGGAAATTGGAATTTTGACGGGTATAAAAAATCGTTGACCACAAACCCAATGTTTACAATTTTTTCTTTTAAATTTATTGTAGAAAATAGTGATACACCTGTCCGACAATTTAGTGTCCGACTTTTCCTTCAAAAATAATGAAAACTACATAAACATAATTTTGCAGTGTTCCGTAACACCTCTATTAAAACACAGATCCTAGATTAACACCTTTTCATTGGAAATCAGGTTCATAAAAGTTTCTATGGTAACAACAATGAAACGTACACTGTAACTTCTCGGGTTAAGTACAGGGTGGTCAAAAATATGAAAATTGTACAGGAGTTAAGTACCCTTATATTAAAATAGAAAAAGGTTATAAAGAAAGTTCAGAATTAAAAGTTATGCCTCAATACCAAAACATGGCCTCCTAAGATTTTTTTTTTTTTTTGAAAAACCTTTAAAATTTTCTAATTTTTTATTTACCTTAAACACTCTCATAATTTATTTTAAATCAAATTAATTTCGCATAATTTTGTTCAAATTTAAGCATATTTGTAATATTAACAAAGTTTTTTAATTTTTAAGGAATCACAACTTCATGTGTGTTGCAACGTTATTAAACACAACTTTAAAAACAAAATTCTTTTTAAAATGGTAAAACATTAGTAAAGATAAAATGCATATTAAAAACGCTCTTTTAAACTGCAAAAATTTTATTTTATATATTTATTAAAAAACTGTACACATTAAAAGACATCATTAAAAAACCTACTAAAATTATGGCGGATACTCATGAAAAAAAAAACAAATGAAGGTTAAAAGTAAACAATATGACGTTTTGGTGACAATAATTTTTCTTTCTTGAATAATTATTCTTTACTTATTAAGTTTATTTGATTTCAAATGCATCTTCTAAGACAGTTATTGTTAGCTGAGAAGGCCGAATTAGTTTTAATATGTAGGGATAACTATAAATCAGTACGTAAAGCAGCGGATATTGTATACCTAATATATAATATATGTACAGAAGTTTTACGATTTTTTTTTTGTCGGACTAACGATTTGCGGATATATTTTTGTCGGACAATATATTTTTCTTCTTCAAAAATACTTTTCTTTCGTGTGTTATTTTGTCCGACATGTGGTAAACGATTTTGATACCCAGTCAAAATTCCAATTTCTAGCTGTCGGACTGAAAAAATGCGGCTTGAAATTTGTCGGACAACCATAGGATATTATTTTACAAATCATTTACAATTAATTTTACCAAAAACTACCTATGTGGTGATCGGTTTTAAATACTCTGTCATTTGGGCATGTTTCGCCATGAAAAAGTAGGACAAATTTTTGTCGGATAAGTTTAAATTCAGATTTTTTAACAAAATAACTAAAAGTAACTTAAGCAAAAAAAAATTGTGGTAGTGACTTTTTAGAACCGGGAAAACGCCATAATATGGGCTTTTTTTAGCGAAAAGCTGGAGGAATCGAGAAAAGTCGCGAGGAAAAGTGTGGTAGACTCGTCGAAACGAAGTTTCTCACGAATTATAGAGTATGTGGTAATCAACTGCCAGGGCCTGTACTGTGGACTATAAGTTAAACAAATAAATGGAAAATGAGTTTAGGCCGAAAATGTAAACGAACTTAAGGATAAAATTTTAGAGGCGTGGGATGAGTTGCGAGGAAATCCGGACTACGCCCGGGCTTTGGTCCATTCGTTGCCTGGAAGGCTAAACTCTGTCTTGGAAAAAAACGGGGCCGCAATAAAATATTAAATTTGTTTGGAAGGATATTTAGGTTTGTTTGAATTTATTAAATTGTCAATTTATTTATTAATTTGTTAGTTTTTATAAAATATAAATATTTTCTTTTATCTTTTGCTTTATTTATAGTAATTAAAAGTAAAACAAGGTAAAAAAGAGCGATTTACAAAAATTGATAGAATAGTCAAAATTTGGCAATTTTTTTGCCCAAGATTTAGTGGCCGTCACTGTACCTATATTACTCTGCCAAAATCCCAAAGTGCCTAAATTTTTTTTTAGATTTGTTTAAAAAACCATTTTGCAACAGTCTTGTTAACATTAAGATTTTTTAATTCCTTAAATATCTAACTCAAAAGTATAAAATTTTTAAAATGCCTTAACAACATTTTTTTAATAAAGAAATTTTCCTTTTAAAAAAAATTAAGGCTTGGTGTGGGGCTCCCATTCTTCAGCCAGACTTTGAGTTTCTTATTGGGGTCCTTGAAGGACAAAATTTTTTTTCATAGTACCTCAAGAACCCACTTTAAATTGTTCACCAGCTCTCAGACTAAAACTATTATTTTTAAACAATACCTAATCATAATTTAAAAAACATACTTTTATATTTAAGTTTTTTTGTCGCTTAATAGCTTTGAAAAGAAATTTAAATATAAAGCAAAACTCGGTACAATAACCTGATATGACTTTTATAAAATTCTGAAGGCAAAGTAATTTTGCAGTTTTATGAAGTTTATCTTACAGCTTGCATTAAAAATTTGCATTTAAATTTTAAAATTACCTTCTAACCCAGTTTATATTTGACAGGATACGTATTTTTATTAAAAATATTAATATATTCTGAAATATCGTAATACTAACCTAAAATAAAGTGCTCTAGATAGATAAAGAGCACCTAAACTGAACTTTTTTTTATAAGTTTAAGGTATAACAAAAGAGTGTGTTTGATTTAGATTTAATAAATTTAATTTGGGTTATTTTTTACGTATCGCTTATCGGGCCAACGGATGATTATATTAAAATTTAGTATACAGGGTTTTGTAGGGCGTTGATCACGAATTTTAGGTCAAATTTTGTCTGAAACTTCTAGTTTTTAAAATTTAACATACTACTTGGACCCTCAAAAATGCACAAACTTATCTAAAATCCCTCCCTTTTAAAACTGGTCTCAGCCAAACCGAATGATTTTATGCTAGAACACGTTACATACAGGGTGTTCAGAAAATGCGTTAGGAAATTTTAAGGGGTGATTCTACATGGAAAAATAATGTTAGTAAGTCATTTGGCAAAATGTCGAGATCTCCATGGTTACGAAGATACAGGGTGCAAAGTTCAATTTTTGTTTTGTTTTCCGTCATATTACATTTATTCTTTCATCAATTTAGTTGATTTTCGGCATACGAACCGAGCTCTTGGGTTCTAATATCAGTCATATCGCCATTTTTTTCGTACTGTTTTTGTAAACAAGCATGTTAAAGGTCCTGTAAACACATAATTAAAATAAAAAATACTAAAGAAAGTATAGTTATTGAAAAAAAGAAATACGAAAATAAAGAAAAAAGTGCCTTAATTAGCAAATAGGTTTTTTTAATCGATTATTTTTAATGATATCAGTCGAAAAGGAACGAAGAAGCGGGTTTTTATGGAGTATTAAAAAGGGGATAAAGCTTAAATCATTTAAAAACAATACAATTTAATCAATATAACAATTGTATATATGTGGTGGCCCAATTAGAATAAAATTATAGATAATTTTTGTATAGTAAAAAGTAATGATGCCCAACCTCTCAATCAGCTCCTTCTTTTCCTTTTAAAGACGTCCATGCATTTAAACTACCTTTTAAATTCGTACAATTTTTGGGGTTAACTGAATTATAAATCAGTGAAGCACCATCAACGATTTTTCCGTAAATGATTTAATTGGGAGATAATACCATTCCCAGCCATTGTCGATAAAAAAAAGTACGAAACTTTTGAATTGCCGCTATTTTAACATGTCGACTGCGCTTGCGCTTTTCCATGATGAAAAGGGCTATTATGAGGTAGGTCCGAGTAGGGGTTTTAACTTAAAAACTAGGGTTTCCAACAAAATTTAACTTTTGTTTGGTGATCTAACCTCCATGTACAAAATTTTAGAAAATCGGCAGTTAAGTAAAAAAAATATTTTAATTTAAATGCTTCGGACTTTCAGAGTCAAAATTTTTTTATATTATTTTTAATTATTTTTCTTTTTTTTATATAGGATCCCAGTCACCTCCCGTCTTATGTAGCTCATTTTTATTTACTGTAAAATTTTTATTTTGCAGAGTTCCTTTTTAAACCCCCGGTGGGAAAATTATTTTGTTTGGGGTTAAAAAAAGTGATCACGAGGGTCTTTTTTTAAAAAGAATGCTCTGTTTTTTTTGTATATTTAGGCCTTTGTGGTTATTTATTTTTTTCAAAATTTTTTCAACATCGGCAGTAATTTCAGAAAAAAAAATAAAATATAAAA
This sequence comes from Listronotus oregonensis, assembly GCA_019359885.1. Lineage (NCBI taxonomy): Eukaryota > Metazoa > Arthropoda > Insecta > Coleoptera > Curculionidae > Listronotus > Listronotus oregonensis. The sequence goes on from JAHBCN010006620.1 coordinate 46,926, forward strand.
AAAAAAGTTTTGCCCATTGAAAAAAAATATAAAAATACCAAAGTTAAATAATTTAATTAAACAAGGAACTTTTTAATAACGTAATATCAGTCCTTAGGTTATGTTTGGTTAATTCGAAAAGTACAGGGTGTCCAAAATTTGTGTTAAACTTTCAAATTTGAAAGCACTTTATTTTTTTTTTTTTAAATATACCCCGTATATTTTAGGTCGTTAGATCGTTAAAAAAAAAAATTTTTTTTAAATTTTTAAACCCCATCGAAATTCCAACACATTAAAAGTTATTCGTTAAAAAAATTATTTTGGCATCTATTTCAATAGTAATATCACTTGATAAAAATGTGCGAAAAACAATTTATTGATATTAGAGTTTCCTAATAACGTTAATTATTACCTAGATATTGGTTAAAGTTACATAAATGTTAGCCAAAAGGATTAAAAATTAAAAATTGGTATATTTAACATTTAAAAAGGGTTTTTTAAATTAATTTAATTTAATTAATAAATAAAATAATTTACTGAATTTTTATAATAGTCAAAATAAGATTTTGTTAGTTAAATGAACTCCAATGAAATAACCTTTTTTTTTGCCACCTATCATTTTTTTTTAATGGCATTACTATTAAAATAGATGCCAAAAGAGTTTTTAACGAGTAAGTTTTAATGTGTTAAAAATTTCGATAGGGTTATAATTGGAAAAAATTTGTTTTTTTTTTTTAATTAACGACCTAAAAAAAAACAGGGGTTATATTTAAAATAAGGAAAATAAAGTGCCTTTTAAATTTAAATTTTAACACTAAATTTCGGCACCCTGTACTTTTTAAACCCAAAAATAACAAGCGACTGATATTACGTTACTTAATAAGTTTTTTTTAATTTATTATTCAAGCACTATTGGTATTTTTAAATTTGTAAATTAATGGTGCAAACAGTTTTTTTTTAGTTG
>JAHBCN010006620.1:47885-87587 GCA_019359885.1 Listronotus oregonensis
GAGAAATAGTAAAAAAAAAAAAAATTTTTTTTTTAATATAATTTTACAGTTACAATAAAAATGTGAATAAAAAAATGGTCAATAATTGTTTTTTTGTAACTGCAGAAAATTCCTAGTTTTTTAGAAGTTTTGCAAATTGTTTCCCCCATAAAACCTCTTTGATTTTTCCTGGGTTATACATAAAAGTGAGAGGCAGTCTCCCCTAAATAATATTAATAAAAAGTCCTATAACACTTTACGTGGCGTAAGTTTTTTTCCCCATTACCTCCAAACTTCTGAAGAATATTCGGCATTTTTAAATAAATTCCTAAAGGGGTTTGGCAAGACAAGGGCTTGGGGGCCAATTTTAATGTAATAAGGGGGATCCATATGGTATGACCCCAGTTAAAAAAAGAGAACGACAAAAATTTCCCCCCTATCCCACTTCCAATACAACGGCGCAGCGGTCGATAGCGCCTACGATTTTTTAAATATCCTAGACAGTGTTGCCATTTCGTAAAATATTTATTAGCAATTTTAAAAATGTTTTAAAACCAAAAATTTTATAAAATTTTTTTAAAAAAAATTGGGGCCTTTAAAACTCACGAATATCAGAAAATGTAAACAAATTAAAAAAACAATTCAACTAGGCATTGAGACCTATATTTCTCACACTAAAAAACCCCCCCATAACTTCAAATCACAAACCGTGGTTTTCTAAATCCTTGACAACGCCAGACTTTTAAAACTTCAAGCCCACAAAAAGTTTCTTCAAAACCCCACCCCGAAAATCGACAGGCTAGCATCAAAAGAAATCATTATAATCAGACCCCCCAGATAAAAAAGACCGTTTTAAAACAATTTTAAAAGATAAAGTTCTCTCTTGCTCAAATGGCAAAAAATTTTTTTGGCCTTTTTTGCCAAAAATATTAGTAAAAATTTTTTGCACAAATTTTTTTCCCCCCCCTAATCTCTATAGATGGAATTTTTCTTTTCCCCCCGGGAAAAGCCGAACTATTTGCCAAAAAATTTTGGGGTGCCAATTCTCCCTTTTATCCTCCTATTAATCTTCCTTCCAACAGTTGCCCCCGTTTCTCATAAAATGCCCCATATAATTTTTAAAGTCAAACAGATCAAGCGTTTTCCCCTTTTTTTCTTAATACTAAAAACCCCTCTGGGCTGGAGGGGATACCAGCAATCGTTTTAAAAAAAAAAGTGCCCCAAAAAATTTCACCCATCTTAACTCGCCTCTTTCAAATCTTTTTTGGGCCGGGCTTTTTCCCCGGGGAATTGGGGAAACTGCACTTTGCAACATGCCCCAAAAAAGGTCCAAAAGTCCCCCCTTTAACTATAGACCATATCTCTTCTTTCAGTTGTTTGAAAAGGAATGGAAAAATTCATTAACCCCAAATCTTGAAGTATCTAAAAAACCTAAGATCTTACATGATAGAAAAAGGGTTCCGTTACAGTAGATCCACAGCTGATCTTCTTTCCTTTGTCTCCAACTGGAACAAGTCCCTTGAGTTTTTTTGGGAATCCCAGGTCGTTGCTCTTGACATACCCAAAGCTTTTTCTGGCATGATGGGCTTCTTAACAAACTTCCTTTTTTCGGTCTTCCCCCAAGTTTTTTCTTTCCAGTTTCCTTTTTAATCGACGTATATAAAATTAGTGTAGATGGTCATTCCTCCAGCTTCCCCCAAATAAATGCTGGGGTGCCCCAGGGCTCAGTGCTGGCACCCACGCTGTTTCTTCTACACATTAACGATCTTTCTCTTCCACAATCAATCCCATTCATAGTTTTGCTGACGATAGAAAACCCCCCACTCTAGTATTCAATTTCTTAAGCCACCGTGTAATTTGTTTTTAAAAAACCCCAAACTTATCTTGGTTGGGGGGGGCCCAAAAAAAGGTGCTCAGTTTAATGCCTAAAAAAAACAATAAAAGTTCGCTGTAAAAAAAAATCTGCGAATGCTCATCCCTTACATATGAGCGGCCAAGTTCTGCAGAACAAAAAGTCGTTTAATCTAGTCGGCGTTACTTTTTTGAATAACCTTTTAAATGGCACAAACACATTTCATCCATGGGGTTTGGCAGCTTCAAAAAAATTTGGGTTCCCTCTTTCGAGCCAGAAAATATTTCTCTTCTTCCAATCTGTATACTCTGTATGTATCCCAAATCCCCACCCTCTTTGGGGAAATTGTTCTCATGTCTGAGGAATGGCCTCCCCCCAACACTTAGCCTTCTGGGGTCCCCTTAAAAGCTGTTCGTCTTATTTTTAAGATCCAACGCTCACAGAAAAAGGTTTCCTCTTTTTTGTCCAAACGTCGAGCTGTGGGGATCTGTCGCCTTCTATGGGTATTTTCACGGCTTCTGCCGAGGAATTGGGGCCGATTTTTTCCCTTTTCTGGCAGCTCCCCCAGAGCAACAAGTAGTGCAACTTTTATGCATCCTTTTTTAGTTCAATTTAGAGAGGCCCCGAACTTCCCCCCCTTTTTCCGTTTCTTTATTCCCCAAAATGTCAAGGGGTATGGAACCTGCTGCCCGCAGAAGTTTTTTTTCCCTTTCCTCCCAATCTCCAAAAAAATTTAAGGCCCTGTGAACAAACTCCCTCACCACAATTTGGGGGGGGCCCACGGTACGTTAGTACTTAGGCATCAGCCTTCGTGGACTGTCCCAAAAAAAAAAAAAATTGTGCGCTCGGCAAAAAAAAAAAATTTTAAAAAAAATTTTTTTTAAATGGTTAAAGATATTTTACCTTTTTTAAAATGGTATTTATTTTTTTTCTATTATCGAGAAAAAAAAACATTAAAAAATTAATTTTTACTGGTTGGCAACATTACCCGTAGAGATGTGTGTTGTCGCAGTCCGGCCAAGGTATTCTTCTCTTCTTTTTTTGGGTAGGTAAAAGGGGGAATCGGCCACCGTCTGTCTTTATTTTGCTCAAGCTTTTGCCTATTAAATTGACAGTAACAGCCAAAGGAAAACCCCCGCACCTAAGAAATTGGTGGTATAAGGCCTTGCATAATACCACCATTGCTTTTTTTTGGGGGCCCTTTTGGATCAAAGGGGGAATATATATCGTCCTTAGTGCTGTTAGTTTTTCTAAGGTTTTTTACAAAAATAAACCATCTTTCGATAGGTTAAAAAATTGGTGCTTGTTAAATAACTCTGTATAAAACAATACTTTTTCGGGACGCGTTTGAGCCCCCGGAAAACCATGTTTCCCCCAAAACGTAAAAAAAAAAAACCCGCAAAGTGCACACTTGTAAAAAAAAACTTGATACTTACTTTGCGGAAAGTATTTTTCCCCCCTTTAACTGCCCCCCCAATTTCCCCCTTGCGTCATTCCGGTATGTCAGTCGCGGGGGAAAATATAACTTTCCGGCCTTGGGTTTAAAAATATTACGGGGTGTTTTTTTAACAGTAAAGCGCACCGTCCCCAACATAGGAGGCTTCTGGAAAATTTTGGGGTGTCCCCAATTCAAAATACTAATAATAATTTTGTGGTTTGGGTTTTTTAATTTTGTCTCGTTTGGGGCCGGGGGCTCATTTTGGTTGGGGGTGGTGGGGGTGCGGTGATAAATTCGGAAGATTTATCCCCCAACTTTAGTTAAGTACTACGTTTGTATATTCAGTAAGAATATGCAGTGTTTACGGAAAAGGCAAGAGCGGGGCCAGCATCAACAGTCTTCGATGGGTTTTTTTTATCAGCCAAAATTTTAAAAAAATTATTTGCTTACGAGACCGCAACTTTTGCTACGGTTTTAAGAACCAAACAGTTTTTAATAAAAAAAAAAAATTTTCTCAAATAAATAATGGAACGTAGACGATATTTTTATAAAAATAAATTTAGGGCATTCATAGAAAAAAAAAAAAACTCTCAAGTTATCGAAAGATGCTCAAATAAACCACCTTCCTGAGCCAAACAATAACCAAGATTGTAAAAAAAACGCCTTCTGACATTTGATAGAATTTAAAGGGGGAAAAAAACCCCTAAAAGAATTCTTAATTTGTAATTGAAATTTTTTGTAGATTTTAAAACCCTTTTCCCCCTAAAACACCATAAATTTGTTTTTTTACGTGCCCCCCAGAGAAAAAAAAACGTTTGGGGAGACCATGAAGAACAATGTTTCTTATGCAATTTTTTTTGTTTTTTTTCCTTTCCCCTTCGTTTCAAAAAAATTCATTCATCAAAAAAAGATCACCCCGGGAAAATTTATGGGTTTTTTTTACTTTGTAGGATCGGTATTCTTTTTTTTTTAGCACTCTTCCCCCTGATCTTTGTCAAATTAATTTGTTGTGCAATTGTATTAAAAAAATTTGGGGAGGATTTTCAATAACACTTGCCACTACCATAATTTCCTTCTTTTCCCCCGTGTTGTTTTTTTTTGGTGCACTATCATGTTTATGTTTTTTTTGGATTTAAAAAAAACCCAAAAAAGTCAGAAATTTTTTAAGACCCCGGGAAAGGGGGGAAACGGGGGGAAATCTGGGTTGGAAAAAATGAATAAAAAATTTCCCCCTTTTCCCCCCATCAGGATTTCCACGGGGGTACCATTCAATAATTATAATTTTCTCTTCCAGTTCGAGCATCCATTATTATTAAATTATTATTTTATTAAAAAAAAATTTGGGGGGCAAATAATCGACACCGTACAACTATAGCTGTCGGGGCGTTCGATAGTAAAGGGTTTTGAAAAAAACGTATTGAACTGATCGCTTGGCCGGGACGCGCTTTTAAGTTATTGTTTTGGGGGAAAAATTATTTTTCGATAAAAAAATTGCGGCGTTTTTTAAAAGGGCATCCAAATCGTCCACGTCGTCCTATGTTCGCAGTGCCTGCGCTTTACTGTAAACTCATTATATTATTCACTACGGGAAACATCAAGATCCTTAAAATTTTGCTCATTTTTGGGAAATTTCCCCATACATTGGGGGTTTTTTTAAAAACAAAGGGCCACCATTTTCAAGCAGAAAGTTGAACGGGTTTTTAAAATTTAAAATGTGATCGATTGCTTATAGTAGAAGAAGAACGGAACTGTATAGGTTTGTAACCAATAAATTTATAGGCAGGGAGCTCGTGGCATGTTTTTTTAATGATTAGCTTATCTGGTAAATTCTATTACCATTAAAATTTATATGGAAAAATATTAACTACTTTTGCATTCTAAAAATACAGGGTGTTCGCCCCAAAGTGTTTTTTTTTTTTTATTTAAAAAACCAGGGGGAAAAAAGTTATAAATCTTTTAGGGGGGTGCAAAAAAGGGGGTTTTCTGAGAATGTACAAGAACCATTCTTTATTTCAATGAGTTCGAAAAAATTCCCGAATTTTAAATTTTCTTTTGGTTTTTTTAAAATCCTTTTTGGTACTCAATTAGTATTTTTTTTGCATTTTTTTTCCAAAATTTGGGGGTCAACTTTATTTTTTTTAAAAGCAACCTCACCTTTTTTTTTATATAATAAAAAAAAATTATTAAAAAAATTAAAAAAAATCCTTATTAGAACTCATTAAACTTATTTTAAAAAGGGGTTGAAAATTTTGTACATTTTTAGCAACCCCAAAGTTAATAAAATTAATTTCTTCCGATCTAAATAGTTTTGGGCATAGTGAGTTCATATTCACCCCCCTTTACCCCTTTTTTGAATAATATTATTTACGGGGGTTTGGTTTTTAAACCTTTTTTTTTTTTTAACCCCCAAAAAAAAAAAATCTTAAAAGGGGGTAAATCTGAAGACCTTTTTTGGCCCTTTTTTGCTCCCGTTCTCCGATCCACCTGTCTGGAAATATTTTTGGTTAAGGAGTTTATAACAGGCCCCCCAAAAAAGGGGAGGGTCCCATCGAAACCAAAAAAATTGCATTTGGGGGAAGTGGATTTAGGCAACAAGAAAAAAAAATAATAGGGGGTTGATCTGGGAAACCTTCTAGCCCCAATTGCTTCCCCCTTTCCCGATCCATCTGTTGAAAAAAAAATTTGGTTAAGGTAATTTTCAACAAATCGCCAAAAGGGGCCCGGGCCCCTTTTGCTAAACCCCAAATATCCGCATTTGGTAGAAGCGGATTTAAAGCATTCGGAAACTGAACTGCCAAATTTGAAACAACTTCTTCCTGGAGAAAATGATTTTTTTTTTCAGTAAGGTTATCTTTAAAGAATATTGGCCCATAACAATTCCCCAAAAATGCCCCCCCCACACATTAATCTTTTAGGCAATTGGATGTACTTTTTTAGCCATGGGGAAATTCTATTGGCCCAATAACGATAGTTTTTTTGATTAACATGTCCGGGAAAGAAAAGCGCTTCGTCGGAAATAAAATATTTTCCGAGGTAAGCATTTTTGTCAAGTAGATCCATCTTTGAACAGAAAAAAACTTCTGTGGGTCGTATTCTGCAAATTTCCCCGTATCCAATTTTGTAAGTTAATACCATGATTTTTTAATTTTCTAAGAAGCATTTACTTTGGTAACGTCCATTGCAGATTCCTCTTAGTTGGTATATTCCCCTAAATTATTTTTTGTAAAACTTTTTTCTATTTTGCCTATGAATGAAACCTTTTGTAAATTTTGACTTTTTCCAATTTTTGTAAATTTTTTTTTACCTTGTTTTACTTATAATTCTTGGGTTTCTCATGGCCTCGTTTTTTTTTTAAAAAAAAATGAATTTTTTAAGTTGATTAAATTTTTATTTTTTTTTCTTTTGTAATATTTTTTTGGTTATTAGTTTCCCCAAGTGGGGCCAATTTTTTTTTCTATTTCCTTTTTTTTAAGTATTTTATTGAGCTGGTCATAAAAATACTCATGACCGTCCCCCTTTTTTAAACTTTTTTTTTTTTTTATATTTAAAAAAATTATTAATGTCCTCTAATAAATAAAACCAAATAATTTACAAATTAAGTTAAATGAAAAAAATGTAAAAATTTAAAATACCATGAAATATCGTTTTTTAAAGTTCCGTTTTTGGTTTTGTACTTGAGGGGTAAGGGTTAATATTCTTACTATAATTTTTCTAGATGTAAATATAAGAAAATTAAAGTTACTGTGGTAAGATAAGGCACATTAAACCAAAATCAATTTACTTTTTTTTTTTTCAACCACTTTTCATATTTTTGATTTTTTTGTTGGGGGCGGTCATGAGTTTGGGGGGACGGTCGTGAGCAATAGTGACGGGGATGAAAAACACCCACATTCCCATTTAAAAACTTTTTTTTCAACTGAAATGGATAAAAACAAGTCAACCATATAAACAAACTTATGTACTGAAACTAAAAAATATTTATTATACTGGGGAGTGAAAGCCATTTGTCAAATTTTTTCTTTTTAATTTTTTTTAAAAGTTTTTTTTTCCCTTTTTTACAAATTTTTTTAAAAAAAAAAAAGGTAAAGAAAAATTTTTTTTTAAAAACTAAAAATTAAAAATTAATTACCAAAAAAATTTAAAAAACTTTTCCTTCCCAAATTTAAATTGTTTTTTTTAAGGTTACCTTCAGTGTGGGAAGGGTATTCGGTTTCCCTTCCATTCCCCCCAAAATTTTATTTAAGTTTTTAATTTTGCTTAAATCTTTTTTTCCTATTTTTTTTTTAACATAACCCCAAACATTTTCCAAACTTTAAATATGGCCAAAAATAAATTGCTTTCCCCTTTCGACCCGGGCTTAAAACATTTTTGCAAAGAAAAATTTTAAAATATCCAGACAGAAAAAGCTTTTTTTGTAAATCTTTTTACGCCTTAACCCTTCAAAAATAACAAAAACCTTTTTTCCCCCCCCAAAAAAAAATTGCCCACAATTCGTTTTGGGATTTTACTAAAGTTTTAGAAGATATTAAGTACCCCCCTACAAAATTCCCCTTTTTTTCCCCTTTTTAATTTCCAAAATCGGGTTAAAAATTTGAGCCCAATGGTTTTTTTATTTCTTTTTAAAAAAAGGTTTTAAAAGGGGTGGGAACGGTTTTTGCCTTATTCTTCGCCGTGCCGTTCAACCGATGCGGGAAAAATTTTTTCCCTTTTTTTCTGTAACTACAGATTTAAATGGTTGGTTTCAAACATTAACTAAATTATTGTCTTGTTCTTGATAATACTTTGGAGCGCCCCCCCTTTAGCTTTTTTACTAAAAAGTATGTTTCCTGCCTTTTTTTTTTTAAAAATATGAATAGACTTTTGGGGGAAAGTTAAGCTCTTCCGCCACATCCCATTCTGGCCAACCTCTCTGTTTAAAATAATAAAAATTAAAAACTTTTTGACCCCAAAATTAAGTTTGGCTTTTAAAAAAAATTTTTAGACACTGACAACGGACACCTGTTTTTTTAGGTTTTCAAGGGGTATTTATATTCAGTGAAGGGGCAAAAGCCATTTTAAAAGGGGGAAAAAAATTGCCCAAGATTTAATGGCCATAACTGTACCTTGACTTCTTGGAGGTAAATTTGGATATTTCTCACTAAATAATCGAACTACTTCCAGCTGGGTTATTTTAAAAAACATTAAGATTCGATTGCTACCAGCAAGTCAGTGAACGACATTGTCAACACCTTAAACAAGCTTAATTACAATTTTTCAATGTAATGGTAATTTAATTTTTCTCATGTAAACACGGTTTAAATTAAAAAAAGTGGAACTTGGCAGTAATATGCATTTTCAGGTGCACCTTAAAAAAATGAAATAAAAAAGCGGGTTGTTATTTGAAAAAAAATCACCACCACAACCAGAACTACTTTTTGATTAAGCCTGTATTGATTTGATTATTTACAAATAAAAAAGTCATTCGAAGATCATTCGGTAAATACCTTAATTAAACCCATTATAAAGGCAAAGAATCACTAACGGCCGAGTGATGATCGCGTTGTTAAATTTAGCAATGGACTTAGCAGTTTAGAATGTTTAACAAAACGTCATTGTCATTTTTATTCAATGGTTTTAGTAGGCAACCTGTCCAAATCTGACATTTTGTTAAACATTCTAAACCGTTGTTAACTTTTAACAATTTGCTAAGTTGACAAACGGTTGAGAATGTTTAACAAAATGTCAGATTTTGACAGGTTGCCTACTAAAATCATTGAATAACACTGACAATGACGTATGTTAAACATTCTAAACTGCAAGTCCATATTAAAGTAAATACGTAAAAAAACTATAACGTTTCAAATTTCACAATTTTTATTTTTTTTAAAAGTAAAAAAAGACATATTCATGCACGCACTAAACACGAATGTCTAAAGGTATAAAAATAAGTTGAGACATTTAACCTAAATAGACACTAATTTCATAATATTTATGACTGGGTTTGGAAAATTCTTAATTATTGCTATAAAATGATTGGAAATTACTACATTTAGAACAATTTACTGGTGAGTTGTTACCATCAATTGATCATTTAAAATGTTGCCTGTTTTCCTAATTTATTAATTTGTAAAGACCAATAAAGTCAACTTTCTGCTTTTTTTTCAATGTTAAAATTTTAAAGAGTTAATGAGATTTTCGATAATAGATGATTTGGTATGTTGAATTTGTTTTGTATTTAAATAACCTTTTGTGTTCTTTATACGGATCTTAAAGGAGCGACCTGTTTGGCCTACGTAACTTTTAGACAGGAGCCGCAATCTATTGATAAACACCGCTTTTTGTCTTTGTCCTTTTATTTTTTGAGTTTATTATATTATTATTTGTTTAAAAGCTATATTATGTTTTGTCTTTTAAAAATATTGCTGAAATTTTGAAATTTCATATATAATAGACTTTTAGTGTGTCTTTTATTTTTGGATAAATTAGTGAGAAATTTTTGTTTAATTTATTTTTTAGTATTTTTGTCTATTATATTGGAGAATATCCGTTATTTATATAATTGTTAATTATTAAGTTCTTTATTAAAATCATCGGGTCCAATGGGACAGTAATCATTTGTGGATCATGCTATGATAAGCGGCAATTTGTGGGGAACAGGGATGAAGGGATTTGTGGTATTTTATATCTGTATGTGAAGGTTTGTGAAAATAGAGAACTTATGCTTGAAATTATTTTGAAATAGTTAGGTCAAAAATAATTCCAAGCATAACTTCTCTATTTTTCCACACCTTCAATACAGATATATCAATACACCACAAATCCCTTCATCCCTGTTCCTACAAATTAGCTTATCATAGCATGATCCACAGAGTGAACCACTGTCCCATTGACCCTGATGATTTTAATAAAGATATATAATTAAGCAAATACTATAAATAACGGATATTCTCCAAATATAATAGACAAAATACTAAAAATAAATTAAACAAAAAACTTTCTCCTAATTTATCCAAAAATAAAAGACACAATTAAAAAGTATAAAACTATTCTTATATAGAACATTTCAGATAAAGTTACAATATTTTAGAAAGACAAAAATTAATATTTAACATAAATATTTAAAACAAATAATAATATAAGTAAATATATAAAAAATAATAAAGACAACACCGAAAAGGAACAAAAATGCAGGTCGCTCCTTTAAAATCCGTATAAAAGAACACAAAAGAGATTATTTAAATACAAAACAAAATTCAGCTTACTAAAGCATCTATTATCTGAAAATCATGCATTTAACGATAAATTTAAAATTTTACACATTGAAAATAAAATCAGAAAGTTGACTTTATTGGAATCTTTACAAATTAATAAAATTAGGAAAACAGGCAACATTTTAAATGATCAATTGGATGGTAACAACTCACCCTTATTAAATTTGTTCTAAATGTACGTAATTTCCAATCATTTATAGCAATAATTAAGTATTTTCCAAACCCTTATGTCATAAATATTATGTAAATTAGGTGTATCTATTTGGTAAATGTCTCAACTTATTTGTTAGTACCATTTAGACATCTGACGAAGTAGCAGTGCTAGAAACATGTCATGTTTTTATTTTTAACAAAAAATAAAAATTGTGAAATTTGAAACGTTATAGTTGTTTCTTTTACGTATTTACTTAATATGGATCTTCATCAAGTAACGATCGACTCCATAACATATTTGCTAAGTCCATTGCTAAATTTAACAACGCAATCATCACTCGGCCGTAAGTAAATTAAAATAATTCTTTTTTAAAGACGAACACATTTATAAAAGATAAAATTTCAGTGGAACAAGTTTATTCAATGCCAGTTGAGGAGCGCATAAATTGTAATTATTTGCTCGGTATTCAAATGGAAAAAGCGCAGTTAGAAAACGAAATAAGGCGAATCTCGAGGCACCAAGCAGCGAGCAGACATCGAATTAAAGAGCTGAATGTCATTGAGAAAATTCTACACAATTTACAGTGGGAGCTCAACAGCTCTTTTTTAAAAAACGAAGGTAAGTTATTAGATTCATAAGGTCGAATGTATGAATAAATTGTGCAAATGCACGGAATAAGAATGGAAAGATTTATTGTGCTTTTTGCAGCGAGCTTATGCTCGTTAACTGTGTATGTCTGCTTGGTAATGCATAAGCAAATGGGTATTTTTGTATAGTAGAAGGTGAAATATGTGTAAATAAAACATGAAAAGCAAATGTAAATAATATTTGTGCAATTTATAGCACGTGCTTATTTCTCTAGGATACAAGGAAACGTAAAAACTCAATAGGGATTGCCCGTTTATTAAGGGTCTGTACTTTTTTTAGAAAACAATAAATTATACAAGAAAATGTTTTTTTATAAAACTTGTTTGTTGTAAATATTTTTTTAATCTTATGATATTTTTATGTCCGTTGTGTTTCTATACCGAGTGTTGCCCAGTCGAGCGGGACATAGGGAATCCCATGTAAATTTTGAAGTGGTCCAATATTGGCTCCCCTAATTATTTTAGAAGAAAATATTATTAGGATTTTTTAAAGAGCACGAAAAGTTGTACCCAGTGTACAAATTTCAGCTCTTCTCAGTCCGCCAGCTAAGAGATAAATGCTAAAATAAGTTCGAATCTCCTATCTTCACGCCCTGATTATTAGAAGTTTATAATAAAATACCAGAAAAATTATTTAACCTCTCACTCTCAAGTTGTCAGATCAATGTCACATCATTTTTAAATAATGAACTACTCAAATCAAGAAAAAATCACTATTATAAAATGGTTTTATCAGGGAAATAGTTATCGAAGAGTAGCGGACATGTTTGCAGCCTATTTTCCCAATAGGCCAATACCAAGTAAATCGAAACTACAGGCACAGTAATCAATAATTGCAAATGTGAAGAAAATCGACGTGAAAATCAGAGACAAATTGTACAAAACGAGAGGGATTTAGACGTGATACTTTGTGTAGAGGAGGCCGAAGGAAACATTAGCACGAGACAACTGTAGGACATTACTGGACAAGATCACACCACAATATCTCGAATTTTAAAAAGATGTAAATACCACGCTTACAAGTACGAAAGACACCAAGAATTAAGAGACGGAGACGAAATACGACGACAGGAATTTTGCTTTGAGATGATGGAGAGGACAAACACTGACAGAGGTTTTTTAAAAATATTTGCTTTACTGACGAATGCACTTTTACATTGAACAACGAACCCAACATTCAAAATTGCCGGTACTGGAGTAACGAAAACCAAAATCGATTTGTTGAGACAAGGACTCAATATCCACAAAAATTAATGTTTTGGCGGGAATTTCGGCCACCATATCCTTGACCATTTTTCCTTGACCGAAATTTGAATGCGGAGTACTTTCTGGAACTTTTAGAGGAACAAATTTTGCCTGCTTTGAACAACCTTGCTCGTGAAAATCAAGAGATTTGGTATCAAATGGATGGCTGCCCAGCACACAGTACCAGAGCTGTGCGCGAATACTTGAACAACGCATTTAATAACGACATCATAGACCCGAACCACGCAATCTCTTGGCCAGCCAGGTCTCCGGATCTTTCGCCAAACGATTTTTTTCTATGGGGACATTTAAAAACTAAGCTTTATACCAATAAAAAATATGAAAATTTAGACCAGCTAAGGAATGCTATTACCGCTGAATGTGCCAGAATATCGATGTACCAACTAGCCAACGTAAGAAATGAGTTTTATAATCGTTGGGGTTATTGTCTGGCAGTTAATGGAGGAATATTTGAGCATTTGATTAAATCCTGATATTTTCGTCATAAATTGATTTCTAAATGCAGACAAATTTGTTTAATTGTCTTGCGTAACTGTGAGTGCATGTGTTGGAATTAGCTGTAAACTAAAATATAATGCGAGGATTCTTTTTGAAATTCCCGTATAAAATTGTTCAGTTTTGGCAATGACATTATAAATTAATGATCTAAATTGTCACTGATAAATCGATATGGTGTTTTTATTATTGATTTCCAGAGTACAGGGTGCATAATGAGATACTACGTTGCAGAAGTATTTAAGCAGTTTACTCTTTACTGGTTAGTTGAAAAATGCTCAAATTTTCATTTTGGGTGGAACTTATTGTGCTCTTCAATAAATCCTAATAGCATTTTTTTCTAAAATAATTAGGGGAGCCAATATTTGACTACTTCAAAATTTGCATGGGATTCCCTATGTCCCGCTCGGCGGAGCAACACCCGGTATACAAAGTTGTTTTTGTATATTTAAACATTCTATATTTTATTACATTTTGGATAGCCCTTTCAAAGACAAATTTAATAATATACCGGGTGATGCGTCGCCGAGCGGAATATAGAAAATCCCATGTAAATTTTAAGGGGGGTCAATTATTGGCTCCCCTGTACATTTTACAGAAAAAATGTATAATAACTTTTTGAAGAGACCAAACTGACAAGCCGTCGTGCCAAGTTTCAAAAAATTTTAATAGGCGAATCTTGAATTATTCAATTAAATGTAATTGCAAAATTACCAAATTTTCGGTTTAGGTAAAACCAAAAAGGCACCAGTAAAATTAATATTATCCCTGACATGAAAAAAAGTGTCAATAAATCAGTGATAGTCGGTATTTGAAAAAAAATATGAATTATTTAATCGACGAAAAAGTATCCATAATTAAGTGGCATTATGCAAAAAACAGTTTTAGAACAGTATCTGACATGTTTTCAGTTTATTTCCCCACCAATCCCATTCCGTTCAACTATTAAACGTATTGTCAGTAAGTTCGAGTCCAAAGGTACCGTTATAAATAATTGTAAATGTTTAACTCAGGATATCGAAAATAGAGCCGAAGAAAGAGAGAACAGAGATCTTAATATTTTACTGAGTGTGGAGGAAAACAAAATGGTTAGTACGACGGTTCTTGGGCAAGAGGTAAATAAACAACATACAACGGTATTGCGCACCTTGAAAAAACACAAATATTATTCGTATAAATTCGAAAAACATCAAGAGCTGCAGGAAGGAGATGAAGAGCGAAGAATGGCATTTTTTTGAAATGATGGAAAGAGCAAATAACGATAGGAATTTTTTAAGAAATATTTGTTTTACCGATGCATGTACATTCACCCTCAACAATGAACCAAATGTTCAGAATTGCCGGTATTGGAGCCAAGAAAATCATCGCTTTGTTCATACTCGGACACAATATCCCCAAAAACAAATGTATTCGTGGGAATTATCGGACACCATATCATTGGACCCTTTTTTATGGACTATAACCTGACAGCAGAAACTTATTTGGAGTTATTTCAAAATCAAATTGGACCCGCCTTGGAAGAAGTTGTTCGGGAAGATCAAATGATCAGGTACCAAATGGATGGTCGCCCCGCCCATAATGCCCGTATGGTTAGAGAGTACCGGATACTTTGGCCAGCCAGGTCACCTGATCTTTCTGTGAGGTCATTTAAAAAGTGTCATTTATAAAAGTGTAAATTTTGAGAATCTAAACCAGCTACAAAACTCTATCTTGTTAGAATGTAATAAAATTTCGCAATATCAACTTAGCAACGTTAGAAATGAATTTTATGATCGGTTGGGATATTGTTTAGCTGTTAATGGGGGGTTGTTTGAACATTTGATTGATGAATGTTTTTATGTAATTCTCCATCATTTTTAAAAAAGTTATTATATTTAATTTCATTTTATTTTTCCACCCTAGATAAAATATTAAGAGTTCAGTTCTCTCTTTTTTTGAATCTATTTTCGATCTTCTGAGTTAAACATTTACAATTATTTATTGCGATGGCTTTGGACTTGAATTTACTGACAATACGTTTAATGGTTGAAATGAACCAGATATGCTTAATGAAAAAATAAATTAATAATATTTTAGATACTGCTATTGGTTTAATTAAATTCTAGTATGATAAAATTATTTTTCTAATGATCGATAGTAATAATTGTTATTAGTTAAACTTAATTGTTACATTAAATAAAAGATTTGATAAAAAAATAATGCTAACGTGTCTTTTACTTTTAAGGTAGTGGTTGTGAAATTAATAAAACGAAAAAAAACATTCCTTGTATTCGGCTGTACGTCAGATTTGACAAAGCCTTAAGGTGCGTTTAGACCTGAGCACGCACGCACTGATCCACCGCGAATGCTCAAGTGTAAACGGTTATGCGCGCACGCTCACGCTGTGTGTTTCTATGCGCGAATAGCTTCGGCGCGATCCGCCGGCTGTCGGTCTCGATGCGATGCTCAAAAGAATTAATTGGTTCGCGAACGTCCAGTTTGAACGGGGTTGGGACTGTTGGGAGTATCTACGAAC
The DNA here is from genome assembly GCA_019359885.1 of Listronotus oregonensis. Taxonomy (NCBI): domain Eukaryota; kingdom Metazoa; phylum Arthropoda; class Insecta; order Coleoptera; family Curculionidae; genus Listronotus; species Listronotus oregonensis. The sequence continues at coordinate 63,482 of JAHBCN010006620.1, forward strand.
GCACGTACTTCAACGGGCGAATTAGTTTAATTTGAAAATGGAGTGGAGTAACACCAAAGTTTTGCTTCTATGGCAAGAATTCTAAAACTTATATGGGATGTGAGGAACCAAGAATATTATTCTAAAACAAAAAACAAGATGCTTGGCAAGCACTTGTGAATAATTTAAATATTGCAATTTAGATAGTGCAGAAGCACAAAAAAGATTGCTCTGCCGGGCTGTACAAAGAAAATCACATGTAAATTTTCAAGTAGTAAAATATTGCTCTCCTAATTATTTTAGACAAAAATGTTATTTAGATATTTTGAGGAGCACAAAGAGTTGTACCCAATGTTCAAGCTTGGGCTCTTTTCAGCCAACAGTTTACGAATTATCTGCTAAAATGTGTTTCCATATTAGTAACTTATCATGCACCCTGCAGATGTAACTTAATAATATAAAACCAGACACATTCAACAGTGACATGTCAAATCATAAATTCACTAGTGTCACTGCCAAAAATGGAAAGTCTTTGCTCGTGTTTTTATTATGTGCGAGTACTGCAGGGTGCATAAAAAGTTACGTAATAAAGTATTTTGTCTGTTGTCTACGTTTACGAGCTTCTTTCTTTTTTATCAAATTATACATTAAAATAAATGCACCCGCCATGATTTCATCGTCGTCTTCTATTATTAACGCACTCCTGCGAACAACTGGATCAGCTTGTGCGTCGAAATATACATAAACCTATTTAAACGCTTTTCGCAAACGCAAACGAATGCGTGCATGGATGCTCACTGCGTACGTACTCAGGTCTAAACCCACCTTTATAACAAATTGTTTGCTGGTGGCTGGTGTCTGTTTGATTTTACATGAACCGAAAATTTGGTAATTTTGCAATTACATTTAATTGAATAATTTAAAATTCGCTAATTAAAATTTTCGAAACTTGACACGAGAGTTTGTCAGATTAGTCTCTCTTTAAAAAGTTATCTTACATTTGTTCTGTAAAATGTACAGGGGAGCCAATAATTAACCCCCTTAAAATTTACATGGGATTTCCTATGTTCCGCTCGGCGACGCAGCACCCGGTATATGACTACGGGTCTTATTTTTAATTCTAAATAAGATAAAAGTATAACATTTAAGGGTTTCCATTAAAAAAAAAAGATTTTTGGCAGTTTTCTCAATTTCATTTTTAATCTTATTTTTTGAATGCCCTGTATAAACAGTCATCAAAATATTATAAAAATCTCTTGAAGTAGGTTCTTTCCAATTAGAAATTTTATGGAAATTAAATGATAAAGGCTTCCTTATACAAAAAATTGATAATTATTTAGGATCCGCAAACGTCATTTTTGATATAAAATTTGAAATATGTCAAAAACGATAAGACTTAAGCATAGGATAATAAATATGAAATATGTCTAGAATTTTAGATAAAATCAAAAAATGCAATAATATGTAGGGTGTCCCATTTAAATTAAGGAAGTTGATGCGTGTCCACGAAAAATGGTGTACCCTGTATATACAAAAGTAAAATAATATTGTTAAAATATAAATTAAACCAAGAAACTTTTTTCTGTAACTTGTATATTTTATGAGATAAGGTAGTGTCCCAAGATAAACAGGCCACCCTGTACACCTAATATATAGAGTTGCCGCGAGACGAGACGAGACGAGAAAAGCTTCGTCTCGTCTCGAAATTTCGAGATAATATATTTCGAGACGAGACGAGACAGGGTCGAGACGAGACGAGACAAACGTTTTGTCTGTCTCGTTTTTTGTCTCGTTTGTCTCGAGTTGTTTTGGTTTATTTCAATTAAATTAATTTCAATATACAATGCAGTAGTAATGTATAGGATAATTTTAATAAAAATAAGATCGGAAGTTTTATAAAAATGCTTGGACCCGTCGACTTTTATTTTTAGGTACATGTTACACATTTTTTAAACTAATTTTTATGTCTGCACAGGGTACAAGATGGTGATAAAAAGACATATTGTTTAAATGGAACACACATATTTTATCATCACATTATTAATTCCAATGTTTAATTCTAAAAATGTTCATTCTCATTTTTTTTACCAATTTTTAACTTTTTCCATAATAATTAAGTATACCCAAACTATCCTAAATGGCAATATTCTTATACATACGTAACTTTCTGGGTATAGAATGTAAAGTAGGTATAGAAATTTCTAGAATTAAATAAATATAATCCAAAACTGTAAAAATATGAGTAGGTATAGGTATTCTAATTTAAATTTATAACACTTTATGAACGTGCCCTGTCTAATTCAAAATATCGTTAAAATTTAACATACTATTTAACCATATACCTAATACTTACATAAGCACATTATCTACACATCTTATATTCAAGTTATAAATTACTTACTCCTCGCCATCGTTGACTCACCCTGTACACTATATACCTACAAACTAATTGCAAAATCTGCTGCAAGCAATATGCATTTTAAGGAGAATGTATTGTTTTCAGTTTAAATTAAAACTTTTTAAAACATAATAGCGGCAAAAGTAACAGAAAAACATTCAAAGACAACCCTCTGCATAGGCATCAAAAAGTACCGTCGCGCCGCCTGTATACTTTGCCGACACACCGTTTTATTGGGATGCGGCAATAGTTCTTGCATGTTTTTTACTATTTAAAGATCTATAAAGCGGTTGCCTTTTTAAAATGTTTTGACATTTTTCCTTAGTTCATTCTTGTGTTTGAAGCTTGTAGGAAGTAAGAAGATGAATTAATATTTTTAAAAATGGAACACCCTGTGTAAATGCTTATATTTTTTTAGAACACGCCTTGTAAAGAATAGTTGACGTGATTGAGCTTTTTTAAAATTGTGTAGTTGTCTCGAAAATTGGTGATTTCAGACTTTACGGACACCCACAATATGCAACTGAAAATAAAATAATGAAGCTAATAATTTGTTTTTTTATTTAAAATAAAAATATAGAACATATAAGTGACATAAAAATGCCACAAAATAGAAAAAAAATCTAAAAATAATGAAACATAAGTCATAAACTCTATTGCAAAACACAGGTAAAATGTTTTCTAGAAATTTTTCTTATAATTATACAGGGTGTTTGAGCAATACTTTTAAAATCTTTAACAGCAGTTGGATCTTGCAAAAAGTCTTATAAACATAAGTTCGGATATGCATCGTTTCGAAATTGGAAATACGCAGGGTCCTAAAGTTAAAAAGAAGCTTTATTGTACATAATTTTTTAAAACAATTATTTTGATAAAACAACTTAAAATACAACTTTTCGTTATTAAGTTTTTTTCGAGAGACAAATTAAAACTTTTACTTTTCAAAAGGTTATTAAAAAAAGAATAGGTTTTAATTTTTTTCTTGAAAGCAAAGCAAAATTTTAAAAAAATCAGGAGACAAAATAGTTGTATTTTAAGTTGTTTTATCTGGGGTAATACCAGAGTGCTTAAAATTACCGAACATTTTTTACGATAGCGTGTTTTTCTTATAATTTCACGAGTCTGAGGGACGAGTGAAATTTTTAAAAATACACGCATGAAGTAAAAAAATATCTGGTTAATTTTAAAGCACGAGCGGTATTTAGGGAAATTTCACGAATCAAAAACGTAGATAGTTTATTAACTTAAAATTAAATATTAATTTAACAAACCGTCATTATTATTTAAAAATTTCGTATTGTCAATTTGACAGTAAGTGGAAAATCACGTTGCCTAAACTGAATTGCCTAATTTTTCCATAATACTACTTCCTTATGGGAAAATATGTACATGAGTAAAATATTCAAAATAATTAAAAATTATAAAACCACAGGGTGATATACTTTTTAAAGCAATTAATTTTAGCTTCTTTTTTAACACCCTGTATTTCTGAAACGATGCATTTTTGACCTATGTTTATAAAAACTTATTTTTGCAAGATCCAACTGCTGTCGAAGTTTGTAACACTAAATCTTAAACAACCTGTATAATTCTTAAGAACTAGAAATATATTGTTAGTTTTAGTCATTAAAATTTTTCGAGATGTCTCGTCTCGTCTCGTCTCGAAATTCGAGACAAAATGCTCTCGAGACGAGACAAAATGGCTTCGAGACGAGACGAGACGAGACAAGACAAGACGAGACGTCTCGTATCTCGTGTCTCGCGGCAACCCTACTAATATACATTAAAGTCTTTAACAATTTTTTTGTTATACTGTATAAATACAGGGCCAATCCTGGTGGGGTGAAATGGAGAGGCCGCACGGGGCGGCGAATTTTGGGCGCCGTATTTAAAATAAAGATATATTACACTTTTTTCAAAATAAAAAAAAATAATCATTTTTAAATGAAATTTTAGTCTTTAGACCATTAAAACAAACTTGCAACCACCTCAGGGCATTTTAAGGTACATAATTAAAAACAAACTATGTTCCTGTTTTCTTAATTTAACAATAGCATTAGAATATTTTTACATTACCAGTTACTGTTGCATCGGGGAGCGAAGTTTTAGTAAGCTGAAACTTAAAATTATTTGAGATCTACAATGTCCCGAAAAAGACTGACAAATCTTGCATTAATATCTATAGAACAAAACATTTGCAATAATTTAGATTTGTCAACCTTAATAAATAAATTTGCATCAAAAAAAAAAAAAAAAAAAACAAAAGCAGACGAGTATTATTATAGAATACAAATTTGTTTCTATGTGTTTCATTTTGGTAAGATTTTATTTTCGTTTGACATTTATCTATGTGAAGTATGTTAATATTGTAATTAAAAGTATGCACATCATTTTAATTTTAGTTAAGTAGCATTTGTTTAGTATTTCCTCTTCCGCTTTATTTATTTTAAAAAATGTATGCTTATAATAAAATCATATAAAATTGTTGTTTTTAAAATATTGTTATTTTTTCTCTACCAACAAAGACGTAGTTAGATAAAGGTAAGTACTGATTTTTAAGGAGTATATGTTGTTTACAACTTAGAAAAAGTTAAAAATATAAAGATTAAAATTACCAAAAGAAATTGTGGGGAAAGAGCGGCTTTTTTCTATTTTGCACGGGCGGCCAAAGTCACAGGATCGGCCCTGTATAAATACCGCCATAATGTAAGCTCCATCCCAGAAAACAACTCTTTAATTAACCCGAAACAGCAACCCAGAATTCGCCAGTGTATAATCTCAACTAACTAATTATTTGTTTCAAGAAAGTTGCATAAGCAAAATGGTGAAAAAGATTAATTCCGAAGCTCGGGTCTTGTTGGAGATGACAAAAGAACAAAAGCGGAGATTCGAGTGCGAATTTTCCAAAACAAAATGCCCGGATTCAAATCGCATTCTTGTTTATATCAGAGCGGCATCTGACGGTGACAAGCTGGATAAAAAAGATTTGGAACGCCGCGGGATTAAGACTGAAGATGAACTTAGGTATTTGTTTAAACCACATTTATTTTTATTTTCGAGAATTTTATAAGACAGATTAGATTAAAAATAAATCTTTGTTAGATTTACGAATCTATATGTAGGAATATTGGTTATAATTTGTCAATATTCACGAACAGTTACGAAAAATTGGTGGGGTACTATCATGAACAATCCATAGGTGATTTTAAAAAAAAAAGTCATTTAGCAACGCAACTCGGTTTTAAAAGGTTAGCTAAAAAGCAGACAACCTATTCTCTTTGCTGTTTACTATGACACTCTCTGCCTAGACGCGTTTCGCCTCTTTTACAATAGGGCTGTAATGAGTGTACAGTGAGCAACAAAGAAATCAAGCGTCTCACTGTCTCGGTATGAACGAAAATCGTAACCTCGTTTTAAGACAGTTAAAAAGCAGACCACATGTTCTCTTTGCTGTACACTGTGACACTTTCTACCCAGATGCGTTTCACCAACCTTACAGGACCTCGGCTTTTTTGGCGAATGGAGATATAAAATTAGACCAAGTTCTGTCCACATTTTTGTTCCACTCTTTTTGACTTGCCAAGTCTTTACCGATCTCTCTGTATTACAGTAAAACTTGTGTTAACGGACACCCTTTTATATCGGCCACCTGTATTATCGGCCACTTTCAAGCTAACAAAATCTACTTTATAGAAAATTCCCTATATAAATACCCTTAGATAATGGACACCCTTATAAAACAGCCAAGGCCAGACAAATTTATTTTTTATAACCTATTTCAGGTAAATCAACCTTTTTATATTGGCCGGAATTTCTTTGGGCTAATTTGTATTTTATTATTTTATATTTTATTCTGCAAATTTTAAAGGTGAAAATACCCAACAATTACAATTAGGCCAGGTTCAGATAGCATAAGTGGCTATAGGGGATTATCTTCACAATATGTATTTAGTTGTGTCTTAATCAATAAGAATAAAGTTATCCTGTTTGGAATCGAAAAGTGTTTAATCAGGTCCCTAAAACGAAAAGGTTTGTCACTACAAGAAAAATTGATGTTATCGTGAAAAGTGAAAAGTACGCTTTGGGTTCGCGAAAACTGGCTGAAAAGTTTGCGGTTGAAAATCCCAAATAAATAATATCATCAGGGTTAATTTAGAATAAAATTCTCGAAGTTGGGAGGATTTGCAGTAGATTAAGTCCTATAATTGATTCTGCAAAGCAAGAGGTAAAAATGTTCCAATATCTGGACCGTTAATTAAACAAAAAGCACTTGAGGCAGCAAGCAATTTATCAGTGGAAAATTTTGTAGCCTCGAATGGTTAAACAACTGTTGCCTGGAAATACTGGCCACCCTTCTATAAGGGGCCAATTATTCTTAATTTTATGATGGCCCTTATAGACAAGTTTGTTTCTGTAATATTCATTAGTACAAACAGATCAGTAAAAACTTGTCAAGACAAAAAAAATAAAACAAAATAAGGGACAAAACTTGGTCCAATCAGTTCTTAAGATGCCAAGATTTTGGATAGAACCTTGGTCCTTATATTAGATAAGTGGTTTCTATGGAATTAAAGAACCCGCACAAACCTTATGGGAATTGGCTCCCCGTTAAATTGGCTGAAATTTGGATATGTTGCGCGTTTCAGTATCCTGAACAAAAGTCTCAATTGGCACAAAGCTCAATTTTGCCTATTTTGGCTCCTACAGAGCTCCAAAGCTCCACGGATTCACCATTATTGACTACATAAAAGGGTAATCTCTTCGAAAGTTTAGTATTTGCTGCGTTAACAAAAAGTACCCTCTTATGTTTTTGAGATCGCTGCATTCAAATCCAATGCCAATATGATAATATTGACAGTTGACAGCTGTCAACTAGCTGCCAAACAACAAGCAATAATAAAAATTGATAAAATCCTCATGTAAATATATATTTTTGAGGTTGCTGAGTTCAAACCTGATATTAAAAATCGATATTGACAGTTGACAGCTGTCAACTAGCTGCCAAATAACAAGCAATAGAAAAAATTGATAAAATTCTGTAAATATATATTTTTGATGTTGCTGATATTAAAAAATCGATATTTACAGTTGACAGCTGTCAACTAGCTGTCAAACAGCATGTGACAATCAAAATTCATAAAATCCACGCGTAAATACATTGACAGCTGTCAACTGTCAATATCGTCTTTTGACATCAGTTTTGAACTCAGCCACCTAAAAAACATATATTTCCGGGGTGGATTTTATCAATTTTGAGTGTCACATGCTGTTTGACAGTTAGTTGACAGTTGTCGACTGCCAATATTATCATATTGGCATTGGATTTAAATGAAGCGACCCAAAAATATAGAGGGTACTTTTGTTAACGCAGCAAAACTAAACTTTTGAAGAGATTACCCTTTTAAAGAGTCAATAATAGTGAATCCGTGGACTTGGAGTCCGTAGGGCCAAAATAAGCAAAATGGACTTTGTGCCCATTGAGACTTTTGTTTAGGATGCCGAAACGAACAACATATCCAAATTTCAGCCAATTTAACCGGGAGCCAATTCCCATAAGGTTTAATACTTATTTTTTCCTCCATTACATGCAGTTAACTGATTTTTGCAGATTTTTTTCTGGGAAAATGTCGTATCTAACAAAATAACACGGGTCAACATTTGATCTACGCGGGAACGCCGGAAGCGGTTAGGTACTTTTAGGGTTTTTGGGGTCGGTGATTACGATAAGCGGGTCGGTTAACCTCCTTCACGTCAGGTTTCAGGTCACTTGAAGGTCAAGTGCAAAATCATCAGAAAAATCTGGAAAAATGCATGCACCTGTTTCGAGGTCGCTGAATCTGAATCCGACGTTTATTTACACTTTGGACCTATCAATATGCATACATTTTTTCAGATTTTTCCATGCCTTTTTGCCACTTGTTTTTTTTAATTAAAATAAGATTTTTATCCCATAAACGCTTTAATAAAAGCCTTAAAATGATCTTGGATGACCTCTAGTATAGATGTAAATAAACGCCGATTTCGGATTTGTCGACATATGCATGGATTTTCCCAGATTTTCCCGATTTTTGTCACATGACCTTTAAATAACCTTGAACCGGACGTGGTGTAAGTTAACCAACCCTCTCATCGTAATCAGCGACCCTAAAAACCTTAGTAGCACCTAAACGCTCCCGGCGTTTCCTCGTAGATCAAATGTTGACCAGTGATAATTCAGTAGTAAAAAAAATTATAAATACATTCCGTTACCGGATAATATCTGGGTGTCAAAATGTTGATCGTATTAAATTAATAAATTTAAAGAATCTTTAAATAATGACCTCACTTTTATAAACTTTCATTTTTTTAGAGCCAAAACTATAACACCTAAGAATGTCATTTTTTAGGGTCTAACTATGTAACAAAATACATTTAAATTAGTTAGCACGTTTTTAAAAAATTCGAGAAAATCCAGTATTTTTAGATATGACCAAATTGACTTAAAACGCCATATCTGGACGTCAGTAGTAATAAAATTTTGTACACAATTTTTCAGATATCCTGTGTTTTAAAAAACTTAATTCAATTTTGTTATTAAGATGTTTTGAGATGGTCAAAGGTGAAATTAATGCTATCAAGAAAAGGGGACTCCAAGATGCTGAAAAGGAGAAAAAAAAGTTATACGACGAATGTGAGAAATTAAAGGATAAAATTACACAAGTGATGCTGGAGAATAGCAGAACTAAAGTCATTAATGGTACTCTTAAACAGGAACTAGAAGAGGCAAGTATTTGTTGAAATATTTGCAGGTCGAAACCTTACAAATCATCACAAATTAAGTTGGTTTAAACAGTTGTATACTAATAAAAATAAGTCCTCGATTTAGGCCACGGAGCTAATTGCTCTTCAAGGCTAAGCTAATATTTTATTTTGATTTTAAACAAAAGGTATTCCAAATAATTGTTTGTATTACTCATTAGACATGCAAGACGGGAACCAAAATAAAAAACATAAAAAATTAATAAAATTAGTTTGTTTTCGTTTTTCGCTTGTATTCAAGAAGATCAGTTTCACAATTGTGGGTCCAACGGTATCTAATATGATTGGGGTCCATCTCTTACTATACTGCTTTCTCACTTAAGCAATTTGAAGATAAAATCTTCTGCCCTATTCGCATCTAAATTGTCGTTAAAGAATTCCAAATGGAGATGGAAAAAATGCTGCTTAAGTGACACGCTGCACCTTAACTTCTTGCAAGATAAGCTTTTTAACCAGATCTGTGTAGTTCTCCGACTTCTTGTTGGAAGGAAGTGCTACACAGACTTTTGAAGGCAGTCCCCCGCTCTATTTTCTTATGTTGAAAGTGCAGTTTCAAAATTTTCGTCTTTAAAGAATTCTTGTTTGGAATCGCACATGCGGTTCAAAAGGGGTTAAAGAGGTTCGAAATAAAACACAAAATATCTCAAGGGCGAAAGGATACTGGGGGAACCTCAGTAAAATTAGACATGGAAAAAGCTTCATAAGGGTTCTATGAAGCCAAGGGGAAAAATTAACCCCAACCCCTGGGGTTATACAGACTTATGGAAGGAACAAGACTAATGGGAGAATTTGAAAAAAAAGAAAGGGGAGATTAAAAAAAAAAGGTCCAAGACGCTGCGCTACCTGGAAAATTAAAACAAGACTAAAAAAAAAAAAAAAAGGGGGAAAAACAAGGGGTTGGGGGAATATAGGGGGCATTTTTTTTTGTTAAATGCGCTTTTTTTAAAACGGAACAAAAAAGGGGAAATGATCCACAACAACTTCGTTTCGACGAGTCTACCACTTTTTTCCTGGGGACTTTTCTCGATTCCTCCGCTTTCCGCTAAAAAAAGCCCATATTATGGGTTTCCCCGGTTTTTAAAAAAGTAAAAAACCAAAATTTTTTTTTTTAGCTAAATTTTTTGGGGAAAATGTGAATTTAAACTTGTCCAAAAAAAATTTGTCCGTTTTTTTCATGTCTACCGTTTTGAAACATGCCCAAATGACAAGGTATTAAAAACCGATCACCACATAGGAATTTTTTTGGTAAAATTAATTGTAAATAATTAATAAAATACCATTTTTTTTTTTGTCCGAAAATTTTTTGCCGTTTTTTTTCAGTCCGACGGCTGGAAATTAAATTTTTGGGGCGGTGTAAAAAATCGTTTTCCAAAAAGGTCCGCCTTTACCTTCAAAAATAATAAAAACTAAAAAAGAATTTTTTTGCAGTGTTCCGTAACCCCCCCGTATTAAAACACGGCCCCCTAGATTAACACCTTTTCATTGGAAATCAGGTTCAAAAAATTTTTTATGGTAACAACAATGCAACGTACACTGTAACTGTCTCGGTTAAGTACAGGGTTAGGAAAAAAATAAAAAATTGTACGGGGAAAAAGCCCCTTTTTTTAAAAAAAAATTCAGCATATTTGTAACTTTAAAAAAAGTTTTTAAATTTTTTTTAAGGAATCAAAACTTCATGTTTTGCAACACAATTTTAAAAATTTTTAAAAAAAATTTTTTTAAAAAATTAAAACATTAGTAATGATAAAATGCATATTAAAACGCTCTTTTAAACTGTAAAAATTTAATTTTATATATTTATTAAAAATCTGTACAAATTAAAGACATCTTAAAAAAAACCTATTAAAATTATCGCGGATACTCAAAAAAAAGAAAAACAAATGGGGTTTAAAAAGTAAACATTATGACTTTTTGGTGACAATAATTTTTTTTTTGAAAATTATTCTTCGCTTATTGTTTTTGATTTCAAATGCACCCCCCAAAAAAAGTTATTGTTGCTTAAACCCCCAATTAGTTTTAATATTGAATAACTATAAATCAGTACAAAAAAGCAGCGGATATTATATACATGTACATAAGATTTACAATTTTTTTTACCTTTTTTTTTTTTCGGACCAACGATTTGCGGATATTTTTTTGTCGGACAATATTTTTTTTTTCCTTAAAAAAAAATTTTTTGTGGTTTTTTTTTAATGTGGTAAACGATTTTTATACCCAGTCAAATTCCAATTTTGTTTTTGGACTGAAAAAAACGGCTTGAAATTTGTTTGGGGAACCATAGGATATTATTTTATAAATCATTTACCCCAATTAATTTTTTTAAAAAAATTCCTTTTTGGGGGGTCGGTTTTTAAACCCTTATTTGGGGTTTTTACAGTAGACATGAAAAAGTCGGACAAATTTTTTTTGGATAAGTTTAAATTCACATTTTTAAAAAAAATTTCCAGTAACTTTTAAATAAAAAAGGGGCCGTGACTTCTTAGAACCCCTTGGGAAACCTTTCAATATAGGACTTTTTTAGCGGAAAAAGCGGAGGAATCGAGAAAAGTCGCAGAGGAAAACTTAGACTCGTCGAAAAAAGTTACTCACGAATTATAAAGTATGTGGTAAAAAAACTTTCCAGGGGGGGCCGTACGGGACTATAATGTCTATCTGGACATTTTTATCACGGTGCTTAATTTTCCAAATTTAAATTAAATTATACATGTATTTAAAGATAATATTGTAAAAATTGTAAAATGTACCAAAAAAATACCACGATCACCACGAAGGGGGGTTGGAAGGTAAAAAGTTGCTAAAAAATATCACACTATTAATGGAAGACCCCTATTGGTGGCTCAACGAAATTTTTTTTTTAACTTTGCATCACTTACACATGCGAATTTCGCTCTTAATAAAGAAAAGCATTTTCTTCTCTATTTACCGTAAACAAAATGGAAAAAAAAAAAATTTAAAACTAAATTTTTTTTGCAGAGGATGTTTTTTTTTCGTAATAAAGAACAATATTCGGTGTACTTAACCCCCGGTAGTGGGGAGGGCAAAAACCCAAAACCAAGACCGGGCTAGTTTTGGTCTTGGTCTTTCTGGTCTTTTGGTTCCCCTTTGGCTTGCAAAACCCCCCAAAGGCTTTATTTTGGCTTGCACCATGGTCTTGGTCTTGGTCTTGCTGCAAAAGGGGTTGCTGGTCTTGCTTTTTTTTTGGAGTAATAATTTAAACTAAAAAAATCTTTTTAAATTAAAATATTTTTTTAATACTTACAAATAAATAAAGATGGAGACTGTATTTTTTTTTTTAAACTTTTAAAATTTGCCAATTTTAACCTTACATGTACATTTTAAAAATTTTTAATTAAAAAAAATATTTTAAATGTGGGGTTTTTTATTTTTTTGGGGTCATTTTAGTGATAGGGGAAAATTTAAATTGTCTTTGAAGAAGCATATAAAAAATTGAATACTGAGTACTCTAAGAGCAATTTCAACTAGATGTAAATTTCCATGAAAAAAATTCTGATATGTAAACATTGGTTTCTAATTCAAAAAAAAAAGGATTTAGGAAGCCAGTTCAAATAAACTTTTTTTGTTGCCGTACAAAGTTTGTACAAATACTTTATAAACATTCTGCATATACAAGGGGCCCCTTGATAGTACGAAAAGGGGATCGATATATCCGAAACCGTTCATAATAGTAACTGAATAAAAAAAAATTATAGAAAAAGGGCAAAAAATGTAAAATTATTTTCTACTTCAAAATTTTTAAAAAAAAATACACTACCACTCAAGAAAATTTCCCTTTTTTTTTAGCTTTTAACCTAAAAAAAAAAAATTATAAAAAAAATTCTTTAAAAAAAACCTTCCCCCTGTATATTATTCTGGAAATTCTTGAACTGTCATATAGGTACAATGTTTACGTGGATTAGTTTAAAAAGCAATCTAATGATGCCACTTTTCAGTGTGGCAAAAAAAAGTTTTCCTGGTTTTGGGGAAATTTTTTTATCCAGTAAGTGGCACCCCCAGATACCTAATAAAAAAAAAAATTAGGAATAGGTAAGTAATTTTAAAAAACTTCTATAGCTTTTGTACTTTAGTTTTTTTTTTCTGTCGTAAAGGGTTTTTGGGGAAATCGACTTTGTCGGACCATTGAGTCACAATCTTATTTTTTTTTAAACATGTTACTGAATCTACTAGTTATCTTTTTTTTGATATTTTTTTTTAAAAAAAAGTGATAAATTTTTAATTTTATTTTATAAAAAAAAAAATGTTACTCATAAAATAATCCCCTTTTTTTTTGGCAGTTCTCAAAATTTTTGTCATGTCTGTATGAAATACCTATGTTTTTGGGGAAATAAAAATTGAATATTAAAATTTTAAAAAAAAAAAATGACAAAAGTGCAAGAGTCTTGCAGGTCGGTCGGGGGTTTTTTCGTAGTCTTGCACCCCCCGGGGGGGCTTGGTCTTGGTTTTTCATACCCCGGTCTTGGTCTTGGTTTTTAAAGGGAAAGGGGTTTGGTTTTTGGCGGGGTTTTTGGTTTTTGGTTTTTCTGCAAGCCCAAGACCCAAACTCAAAAAAAAACCCGGGTTTTATTTATCACTATCTGAGGCCCAAAAACTGCAAAAAATTTTTTTGGGCCAAAGATATTTCATTTTTTAAGTTTAAAAAAGTTTTATTTTAAAGTAATATACGCATTTTTTTTCATGTTTATGTCATATTTACAGCATAAACTACAAAAAAAAATACTTTTAGACTTGTCTTTGAAAAATTCAATAAACTGTCGCTACTCGGTAGACCTATAGGAAAGGCCCAAATTTTTGTTGATATTTTAAAAAGGTTTTCTGATCATGATACAACAATTTAGAGGCCACTCTAAAAGTTAGATAAGAAATTATTAAAATCCTTAAAAACTTAATAGGAAGGTTTTTTTGCAGAATAGTGTAATTATGAATATTATTCATTTAATATTAAAAAAAAAAAATTGGCCAGCATATTTGGCTTTTTTAAAATTTTATTTACTTAAACACATTTTTGGCCAAAAAAATTAATTTTTAAACCCAAAAATTCAATTTAGCAAAAAAACCAAAAAAAAAAAAATTTTCCCCTTTTCTTATTTTTTTTGCTATTTTTTTTTAAAATTTTTAAATTTAGTTAAAGCTGGAAAGAAAAAGCAGATTACAAACACTTCAGCAGGAGCGAGATGCCTATAAATCTCAAGTTGAAGATTTACAAGCTATAAGAGAAGCCTACGCTCAATTAGTAGATAAACAGCCAAACACTACGCAAATGGAAAGGGAGTTTTTTGAGCAAATTAGAGACAGAGATGGAAGGATATTAGGTAAAATTCAAAAGGGTCAGATTATATACTCTTTTAAATATGCTTTTGTAAAAGTTTATTTTAAATTAAAAAAAAAATGTTAGCCCCTAGCGTTATAGGTCACGTGGTTTCGAGAGACCTAATCTCGATCTTTCTCACACCTAAAATATACATAGTGCTGTTCCCCGCACTTATATGATATTTCCTTGATCATCTGACAGGTAAAATTTTTTCAAAACCCATATTAGTAAGAACCTAATTACACCCCTCTACTTTATCAGTAAATTCAATTACAAACACTATACTGTAAGAAGCCAAACTGTGGGTAAGGGCATTAAAAAATATATATATATATATATATATATATATATATATATATATATATATATATATATATATATATATATATATATATATATATATATATATATAACAGTATATATATATATATATATATATATATATATATATATACAAAAGTTCAACAATCGCATTAGCCGCGAACCCCAAAATCTTGAAAATTTTTAATAGATTTTCCCCTAAAGCTGGCTATGAAACAAAAAACATCCCCTTGACAACGCAAATGTTTGTATTATTATTTGTTTTTTTTACAAAGTTTACATAATCTTCTGTTTTTTTTTAAAAAAAACTAAACATAAAGTCGTAGAAAAATTATATACACAACTGAGTGGTGATTACCCCTTTTGTTGTACTGCTCACGCTCGCCCCGTTTTTCGAAATCTTTTTGGGCTTCTCCTCGGTATGTAATATACTATTACCGGGTTTTGGGTTTTTTTGGGTTTTTTTTGTCTTTAAGTACAGAAACCCCCCATTCATTTGGGGGAAAATTTTTTTCCTTTCTAAAATAGGCTTATGCCATTTTCTACTGAATATAAATACCTTTTAAAAAAACCTAATAAAGAAACAGGTGTCCGTTCCCCAGTTTTCTAAAAATTTTTTTTAAAAATGCCAAACTTAATTTGGGGTTAAAAAAAGTATTAATTATTCATTTATTGAGCAAAGGGTTGGCCAGAAAGGCATGTGACGGAAGCCCCAAGATACCCAAAAGGGGTACATTAATTTTAAAAAAAAATGGCAGGAAACACACCCTTTTTGAGAGCAGAGCAAAAAGTGGTCCCCCCCAAAATATGGGAATCAAAACCCCGGAAAATATTTTATTTAATTTTTTAAAAAAAACCGACCATTTAAATTTGTTTTTACAGCTAAAACGGAAAGCAATTTCCCGCCGGTTAGAACGACACGACGAAGAAAAAGGGAAAAATATCCAATTTTTGGCCACTTGACACCCTTTAAAAAACCGTTTTCAACAAATGCAAAAAAAAACCCCGCATTGAATTTGCTCTACAATTTTACTTAAACCCCCCGATTTTAGGAAAATATAATATTCACCGGAAAAAAAGTGTTTCAGTCGTGCTAAAAGGGGGATAAAAATTTATACACCCCCAAAAAGGAACAGATTTGATGAAAAAAAAAACCAAAAAGGAAAAAGGGGGGATTTTCGGAAATGTTTGGGGGTTTGAGTGAAAAAGAATTGGGGATGTTATTTTATCAAAGGAAGGTTTAATGCGGAGGGACCCCGGGTGTTGCCCGCCGGCGGTACATAGAAAACCCCATGTAAATTTTGAAGTAGTCAAATATTGGCCCCAATTATTTAAAAAAATTTTTATTAGGATTTATTAAAGAGCACAATAATTCCCCCCCCAAAAAAAAAAATTTGAGCATTTTTAACCCAAAACCAGAAAGGGGAAAATTTTGCAAATACTTCTGCAACGTAGTACCCATTATCCCCAGTACCTAGAAATCAAAAAAAAAAACACCATATCGATTTATAAGTGACAATTTCGATCATTAATTTATAATGTCTTTCCCCAAAACTGAACAATTTTGGGGGGGAAATTTTAAAAAAAGAATCCTCGCATTTCATTTTAGTTTACAGCAATTTCCCCAACACATGCACTCATAGTTACGCAAGAAAAAAAACAAATTTTTACATTTAGAAATCAATTTATGACGAAAATATAAAGGATTTAAAAAAATGCTCAAATTTCCCCCTCCATTAACTGCCAGACAAAAACCCCCGATTATAAAACTCTTTTCCCCTTCGTTGGCTAGTTGTTACATCGATATTATGGCCATTCAGCGGAAATAGCATTCCTTAGCTGGTCTAAATTTTCATATTTTTTTTTGGTAAAAAGGGTTTTTTAAAGTTCCCATAAAAAAAACGTTTGGCGAAAAACCCGGGGCCTGGCTGGCCAAGATATTGCGTGGTTCGGGCCTATGATGTCGTTAATAAATGCGTTGTTCAAGTACCCCCCGCACAGCTCTGGTACTGTGTGGGGGGGAGCCATCCATTTGATACCAAATTTTTGATTTTCAAAAAGCAAAAGGGTTTTCAAAGCAGGCAAAATTTGTTTTCTAAAAGTTCCCCAAAGTACTCCGCATTCAAATTTCGGTCAAAAAATGGTCCCCAAAGGTATGGTGGCCCCAAAAATTTCCCCCCAAAAAAATTTAAATTTTGTGGATATTGAATTTTGTCTCAACAAATCGATTTTGGTTTTCGTTACTCCCCTACCGGTAATTTTGAATGTTGGGGCCCCTTTTTCAATGTAAAAAAAGCATTCGTCAGTAAAGCAAATATTTTGTAAAAAAACCCTTGTCAGTATTTGTCCTTTCCATCATCTCAAAAAAAAATTCCCCTCGTCGTATTTCGTCTCCATCTCTTAAATCTTGGTGTCTTTCGTACTTGTAAGCGTGGTATTTACATCTTTTTAAAAATTGAGATATTGTGGTGTGGTCTTGTCCAAAAATGTCCTCCCCTTGCCCCTGCTAATTTTCCCCCTTTGGCCTCCTCTACACAAAGTATCACGTCTAAATCCCTCTCGTTTTGTAAAATTTGTCTTTGATTTTCACGTCGATTTTCATCACATTTGCAATTATTGATTGCTGTGCCTGGGGGTTTAATTTTTTTTTCGTCCGTTCTATTGTCGATTTATTTTGGATTAGCCTATCGGGAAAATAGGCTGCAAATATCCCCCCTTTTTTTGATAACTTTTCCCCCGATAAAACCTTTTTTTAATAGTGATTTTCTCTTGATTTGAGTAGTTCATTTTTAAAAAAATTTGACATTGATCTGACAACTTGAAAGTAAGAGGTTAAATAATTTTTCTGGTATTTTATTATAAACTTCTAATAATACAGGGCGCGTAAGAAGATAGGAGATTCGTAACTTATTTTAGCATTTTCTCTTAGCGGGGGGACTAAGAAGGGCAAATTTGTACAGGGGGTAAAATTTTTTCGCCCCTTTTTTAAAAAATTTTAAAAATTTTTCTTCTAAAAAAATTTGGGGGGAGCCAATATTGGACCATTCAAAATTTACAGGGTTTTCCCCTATGTCCCCTGACGGGCAACACCCGGTATATAGATCTACTATAGAATATAAAGCCCTTCTGTGGGATAAGTCCCCCGTTTATAGGCCCCGGGGCAAGTCGATGAATGGATGATGATAAGAGCAGCGTATGGGGGTTTTACCTTGGCCCCAGGTAGCCCGAATTTAAATGATATGGAAAATAGGGGGGGCTTATTATTTAAAAAAAATAAATAGGAAAATGAGTTTAGGCTGCAAATTGTAAACGAACAAGGAAAAAAAATTTTATAGGCGTGGAATGGTTAGGGAAACCCCGGACTACGCCCGATTTTAGTCCATTCGATCCCGGGGAAGGTTAAACTCTGTCTTAAAAAAAAAACGGGCCGCAATAAAATATTAAATTTGTTTGGAAGGATATTTAGGTTTGTTTAAATTTTTTTTTGGTTTTAAATTTAAAAAATTAAAAAAAATATTTTTTTTTTCCTTTTGCTTTTATATTTTTTTTTTATAGAAATTTAAAAAAATAAAACAAGGTAAAAAAGCGATTTAAAAATTTTAAAAAAAATTTAAAATTTAAAAATTTTTTTGCCCAAGATTTAATGGCCGTCACTGTACCTATATTACTCTGCCAAAATCCCTGAAGGACAAAATTTTTCATAGTGCCTCAACTACCCACTTTAAATTGTTCACCAGCTCTCAGACTAAAACTATTATTATTATTATTTTTAGACAATACCTATTCATAACTTAAAAAACATACTTTTATATTTAAGTTTTTTTGTCGCTTAATAGCTTTGAAAAGAAATTTAAATATAAAGCAAAACTCTACAATAACCTGATATGACTTTTATAAAATTTTGAAGGCAAAGTAATTTTGCAGTTTTAAAAAAGTTTATCTTACAGCTTGCTTAAAAAATTTGCTTTAAATTTTAAAAACCTTAAAACCAGTTTATATTTGACAGGATACGTATTTTTATTAAAAATATTAATATATTCTGAAATATCGTAATACTAACCTAAAATAAAGTGCTCTAGATAGATAAAGAGCACCTTAACTGTACTTTTTTATAACTTCAAAGAATATTGAAGGAGTGTGTTCGACATAGCTTTATTATTTTTTACGTATCGGGCCCAAGGCTAATTTTATTAAAAATTAATATACGGATTTTTTTAAGGCGCTGATCACGAATCTGAAGTTAAATTTTCTCGGAAATTTCTGTTTTGGTTAAATTCTACGGGGAAAAATAAAAAAAAAATTTTTTTTAAATTTCTTTTTTAAGAATAAAAAGGGGAAAACCCATAAAAACATTTAATTCAAGAAAAATTATTTTTTTGTTGTAAAAGATGCATTATAATAAGGGTGCATAAAGATAATGTAATCGCAAGCATTTATGGGTTTAGGTGCGCGCACTAAACAAACAATAAGGTTATTCAGCATGCGTATTTGAAATAAAGGACCAGTGCCGCACTTGGAAATTTCAAAAAACCAAATTAATTTATATTTATGAAATATATTTTTTCTAATTTTGATTTTTTAAAGTGACTTTTTTAAATCTCATTGACGTTGTTAAATATATTTGTTTTTATAACTATTAAAAAAAAAAAAATTTTTCGTAATTGATAAAAAAAAAGTAAGGTGGTGTGTTCAATATATGCCCAAAAAATAAAAAAACGTGTTTTAATTTTTTTAACTTTTCCCCGGGTTTTTTAAAAAGCCCCAATTTTTTAAATTTTAAAAAACACTCGGTTTTTTTTTTATTCGATAGAAAATGACATTAAAAAATGCCCCCTTTAATTTTTCTTTCCTTTAAAAAAGTTTTTTTTTAAAAAATTTAATCTAGAGTGCCATGTTTTAAAAAAACCAATTTTTGTTGGGGGGAAAAAAAATTTTTTTTATCGGCGTTTTTTTGGGGTTTTTTTTGGGGAAAGGAAAAAAATTTTAAAATTTTTTTTTTGACATAACCCTTTTTTAAAAAAGAAACGATGATGGCCCGTTGGCATTTTGGGGAAAAGATTTTTTGGGGGAAAAAATTTGATATCCCACACTTGATTTTTTGTTAAATGAACACCAAAAGAAAAAAAATAGGCATAGTAGTTGTTGCTTATAAAATTATTAAAACACCGGGGGCCCCATGCGCAATTGTGTCAGGTAGGTTGGGGAAAAAAACAAAATTTGGGGTGTTAAACAATGTTACATAGTTTAATAATTAAATGGGAGTTAGTTATTTTTAGTTATTGGTGTGTTTATTAATAAGGCATTATAATTTGAATAACTTTAAATATAATAATTTAATAATAAAAAAAATAATTTTTTTTCTTATAAAAAAACTACTATGCCCATTTTTTAGCTTTTTTTTGTTGATTTAACTCCCCAAAATCAAGTGTGGGGGTTAAATTATATACAAAAAAAACTCTTTTGAATATGCCAACGAGCCACTATCGTTCCAAAAAAAAGTTAGGGGTTTGTTAGAACAAAAAATTTTTAATCTTTTTTTGTCTGGAAAAAAAAAAAACGTCGAAATTTAAAACTATTTTTTTTCGCCTTCTTTTCTCAAAAAAATTTGGTTTTTTTTAAAGACGTCGTTACTCTAAATTAAATTTTTTAAAAATTAAAATTTTTAAAAAGGAAAAAATTTAAAAAAATTGACATTAATTAAAAATTTTTTAAAAATATTTTTTATCAATGATTTTAAAAAAAACCGGGGTTCCATTTAAAAAAAAAATTAGGGGATTTTGGGGGAAAACCGGGGAAACATAAAACAATTGAAGTCATTCAATGCATTTTTAAATCATATAACGACAAACCAAATTTCATTTTCCCATCCCAAAAAAAAAAAAATTATAGGGGAAAAACCTTTTTGAAACACCCGATACAAAAATATATATATATATATATATATATATATATATATATATATATATATATATATATATATATATATATATATATATATATATATATATATATATATATATATATATATATATATATATATATATATAAAATATATATATATATATATATATATATATATATATATATATAAAAACGGAACTGGCCGGCAAAAAACTTTTAAAAAAATCGGTCTCCCCCTCATTCTGCGTATGTTTTAAACCCAAGGTGACTACCCCACAGCGCACGGACACATTTGTTCGCCCATAAAATCTAACTTTGAATTGCCTCTTGCCGGACCATATGAAGGTCGGGGGAGTGCATGGACTCCTGATTATATTTTAAGGTGTTTTTATTTACAACTCAGTTTTAAACAAGTGAGGCAAAAGCGCTTTTCCCCTGAGGTTGGATTCTTTTAAATATAAAAATTAAATTTTGACAAAATCCTTTTTTGAACACAAACAAAAAAGGTAAATTCTGTAATGAAACCCCATTTTTACACAATTAAATTTTAAAAAAATGGGGCCCTTTTTAATTTTTCTTAGTTACCACTGCTTAAATTCCTAGATAATTTTTTACTTATAAAAATAAAAAATTTTTTTAATGTTTTTTTTAAAATAACGACTAAAGAAACGTTAAAAAAATTTTTCTAAAAAAATATAAAGTTTTACCATAAACTTTCCCTTTTTTGTAACTAATTTTAAAGAAGGAATTTAGGAAAGATTGTGCAATTTTGAGGTTAGCTCGATGGTGCGTTATAATTTAAAAAAATGGAGTTTCCCAAAATTGAATTTAGATTGTAATTGGCGCCCCGAAAACCGTATAAAAAATTTAGAAAAAAATTCCCCCGTGCCCAAAAGTAAAAATTCTTATTTTAAAATGTTTTTTAAATCTTGGGGAATTTTTTTTTTTTTTATATTATTGTTATTTTTTTTTATAGTTTATGGTAGTACTTGTATTACCGAAGTAATATTAATAAAATATTATGTGTCACTAGTTCTGTGAGTAAGAATTTATTCGTTCTTTTAAAAGTTAAAAATAAAAAAAGGAAACTATAAAATACTAAATTGTATCGGCTTTTCTGTAAAATAAGAATATCATTTTTGTTTAGATTTAGAACATCGATTTACAGAACAAAGTAAGGAAATGGAAAGACTTAGAACAAAAATATTTAATCAAAAGGATCAGATTGCGGTTCTAAACAGGTTTATTAATCTTACTCGTCCAAATACACCAAGGGTAAGTATTTATTTGAGTTTACTTTAAAAAATATCAATATACAGAGTGTTAATAAAGTATGTGGCCAAACTTTAGGAGGATTTCCCTTTTCCCCGATTTTAAAAAAAAAAGTTCATATAAACATAATAATATCCCCTAAACAGCTTTGTTTTCTTGAAACAGGGTTTAAAAAATTAAAAATATAATTTTTCCCCAAATTACAATGACGTTGAAATTTGGTGACAGTTTTTTAATGTGTACAAGGGGAAATTTTAAGCTAACGTTTTTTTTCTCATTTTGCCAGTGGCGTGCACAGGGTTAACGCTCGAGCTTTAATTTTAGAAAAAAATTTGTAACACACTTTTTTTTTTTAATTTGACCTGATTTTAAAGCTAACCAATTAAAACTACTCAAAAGTCATTTCCTCACTTTTTCCCCCTTGATTTTTAATGTTTTCGAAAAAAAAAATTAAAAATAAGGTATGCGTAGCATTAATACCCCTCGTTTAAAGGAAAAAAAAAAAAAAAGTGTCATGGACGGAAAAAAATTCTTTAAAGAAATTTTACAGCCGCCATAACTTTAAAAAGTGAGTAGGTTTTTAAAGTTATAAGTGTAATTTAAAGTGTTTTCGGTTTAAGCTGTAAAATTAGTTACTAATTTTATAAAATGGTTTAATTTACAAACACAGAAATGGCCAATATGCTTTTTTTTAAAAGGGAAAATACCAAGGAAATTCAAGAGCTGCTAGACGCATTTATCAAGGATCCCCCCATCGCCTGGCACCAAATAGGCAAACTTTTTAAAAATACATAAAGGGGACTTTTAATAGATCGGCTGCGGGTTTTGGGGACCTGCAATAGTAAGAACAGTGGAGATAGAGGAAGCAGTTTTACAAAATTTAGCATAGTCTCAAGACAAGTCCCCTGAAATTGCACAGCAATTAAACACTACCCCACGTCACTGTATGGCAGTTTTTAAAAGGGTTATCAGTTTTTATTCTTACCACAAACAGCGTGCTAAAGGGTTTTCACCTGCCGTTTTCCCCCCGCGAGTTGCTTATTGTACTTGGATTTTGCAACAAGGGGTTTGTATCCCCGAGATTTCTATCCCAAATTTTGGTTCCCCCGGGGAAACGTGTTTTTCTCGAAATGCAATTATAAACTTTCACAACAATCATATCTGGTGGGAAAAAAACCCCCTTTCGGTTATGGGGAAAAAAATTTTCAACAACAGTTTTCCGTAAATGTTTTTGGGTTGGATGGTAGGTGATTTCTTTATTAAACCTTATTTTTACCCCCGGATTAAAAAAGGGCGAGAGTATCGTAAGTTTTTTTGGAATTGTGTTACCTGGATTATTAGAAGATGTCCCAATTTTGGAGAAAAAAAACTAATGTGTTTCATTCCCGATGGGGTCCCACCTCACTTTAGCATAGTAGCACGTTTTGATGCAGCTTTGGGGAAAACGATGGATCGGTCGCGGGGTCCACAGCCATGGCCACCCAGATCACCGGATTTAATCCCTTAGATTTTTTTTCCATTAAGACATTTAAAATCCCCCCTTTAATAAAACCAGTCAACACCGAAAAAAATTAAAAAACGGATACGGAATGCATGTGATCAAATAAGACCCCGGGGATATTTCAGCGTGTTCGGGGAAACGACAATAAGACGAGTTAATGCTTGCATTGAAGTTGGGGGGTGAACATTTCCCCCAACTATTATAAGAATAAAGAAATTGTCCATATCCATGACCCTTTTTTTAAGTTTGAGTGTGTGTTTTTTTTAAATTTTTGTTTATTATTTAAAAATTATAAGTTTAGTGTTACTTGTAATTTTTACGTTTTATATATACGTTTTTCAATAAAAATAACTATTTGTTGTTAATTTTAATAAAGATTTCAACCCCCTTTTTGTTTAAGTTTGGTTAACTAATGATTTTTTTTAAAAAGGAAATCCATAGAACTACCAAAAAGCAATATTTATTATTTTTTTTTTTCTCGAAAACAGTTAATCTGAGGAAAAAAAAGAGGAGATAACTTTTTTTTTAGTTTTAACTGGTTAGTCTTAAAATCAGATCATTTAAAAAAAAAATGTTTTATTCCCCAAATTTTTTTTAAAAATAAAGCTCG
>JAHBCN010006621.1:0-48201 GCA_019359885.1 Listronotus oregonensis
AAAATAATGTATGGATAAAGAAAAATTTTGGTTTAAACTAATATTGTTTTCGGGTTTTGTGTCTTTTTTTTTCCATTTTTGCCCCTATTTAATGATACTGGCTGTTTTTATTTGTCCAAGACCAGAAATGATAAAAAGTACAGCGGCATAAGCATGAGTCAGATGCCCTTCGGAAAAGTTAGGTTGATATTTTTACCATGAAAGAGAAACATTTATCTAAGTTATCACACCTCTGTACGTCTTAGATTTTCAAATAAAATAATTATTTGATTTTGGAAAACAATTTTTTTTCCTTATGACATATTTTTTTTTATAATCTTTTTTTGCATACGTCAAAAAAGTATTAAACAAAACACTTTTGAGTCTTTGCAGTGGTTAATAATAAATTTAAATATCGCAAATTAAAATTTTTAAAATATTTTAATATCACGTATTTCTAGAGACACTATCACGTTTTTTTTAATGACCCTGACTATGCTCTACAACATATATTTTTTTAATATTTTTTCTGCGGTAGAACGGTGTTAAAAAAATAATATTACTATCCATATATGGCAGGGGAAGTGGGAGGTGGAAGCAAAGTTGTTAGTTTTAGAAAAAAATGCTTATCCGGAAATTTCTTTTAGTCGATGTTTTTTGAGCTGTCATACTAATATTCCAATTTTTTAGGTAGTATTAGTAATTGTATTACTTGCTTAACTACTTTATTATCGGAAAAGTAAAAAAAATAATAAATTAAATCACTAGTTATTTATACAACCAGTTAGGAAAAGTTTCATTTTTTGTAATGAGCGCTATTTCTGGGGACCGAAAAAAGCCCCAATCCCGAGTTAGACAAAAATTTTTTCCTAACTTTCCAAAAAAGACTTTTCTAAATTTAAATAAAACTGTTTTTGTTACAAAAAAATTAAAAATACAAAATTTCGATATAATAGTTTTTCGAACCCTGTATTTAGTTCGGTTGCTAAGCGTTGTTTAATAGCGGCGCCTTTAGTAACATAGTTACATTTCTTAAGCGAAAAAAATGTCGGAATCTTGTTTGGATTGCCCTAGTGATGTGGAGGAAGCTGCTCAAATTACAATGTCGAGTCTGATCCCTGAAAAATCTTGAAAATTGTTAGTTACGATTTTTTATTAAATTGAGTATTTTTTATATATCTTTGTCAGCTTGTGATGCATGGACATTTCCAACATTTTTAAAAAAATTATATTTTTCCCGTAGTAAAACGGTAGTTTAAAAAGGTTCAATAACCGGCAGTTTTAAAAATGTCACTTTTTATGTAAAAATTTTTAAATAGAAATTTAGACCCCCCTGCCCTATATGGATGTAAATTTTTTAATACTGTTCCCCCCGAAAAAAATTTTGAAAAAAAAAAAAAAATATTTGTAGAAAAGTAAGAGTCTTTTAAAAAAATTCCTGTGTTCTTAAAATATTTTAATTTTTGAAAATTTTTAATTTACGATATTTTAAAAATCACTACAAATATTTTAAAAATTGGTTTAAAGTTTGAAAAAAAAAAAAAAATTTTTATTAATAATCACTTTTTTTTTTGAAAATCAATTATTATTTTTTTAAAAAAGAACTACAGTTCATTTTTTAAAAAAATAATGAATTATGAAAGGGGGGGTTTTAAAAAAAAATTTTTTTTAAGAAGATGGTAAAAATGTCAACCTAACTTTCCGGAGGGGTCTGACTCATGCTTATCCCCCATACTCTTTCTTATACAAACTTTTTTTTTCACTTTTAACCCTTTAGGGTATGAAGTTTCAAAAATACTACCAAAGTCTATTTTAATCAAAAGTTTAAATAACAACTTTCATATTCACAACTTTAAGAATGACAATTTTTCTTTACAAACTTTCATCCCCATTTTAAACCCTCTCCACCACAGAATATAACTGCAATCAATAATCATAGTCAATAGCCTAGGTATCAATTTTCATTTAGAAATGACGAGATTTTATACAAATGTTTACCCCCCTCCATGATTCTTTAGGAGAGGAGTTTCCTGCTTATAATTTACCCTAATGTCACTTTTCAGATGCATAGGTCAAGTGGTTTTCGAGATTTTGTAATTAATCAGTAAATGACTTTTTACTTCTATATACAAAGTTTAAAATATTGCAAATATCATCAAAACAGCTAATTTTTTTTTAACGATAACTTACCTACCAACATAATTAAAAAACAGGAATTGAACAAATTTTAATGTAATTTTATTATTAAAGGTATGCAGGATAGGTTAAAAAATTAAAATAAATTTGTGATTTTAAATAAAACATCCTGAAAAATTTTTTTTTTTAAAAATTATTAAATTTTTTTAAAAAAAAAATTTTTGTGGTAAAATTTTTTAGCTTTTGTAAAAATGACTAAATTATTATTTTAAAATTTCTCAAATAAGCATGGGGCTTTTATAATTTTTTTAATGCATTACGTGACTTGTCAAAAAATGTCTAATTTAAAATTATATGATCGCTAAGTTTAATTTTTCTTTCTTTAACCATCACCGAGTAAATTTGAATAAAATTTGCACCCAAAATTTTTCGAGGCGACCTTTTTAACAATCTTTTTGTACTATCATGTAAAACCCAAAAAATAAGGTTTTATCCAAAAGCAGGTACGTGCAAATTTAAGCGACCGGATCTTACACTAACAGTTTTCTTTAAAGAATGGGGTAATTAATACGGCAAAAACCTGGTCATTAAATCTAACTAAGACTGCTTAGAGTGGTGGAGAGAGAGATTCAAAAGGGGAAAAATGATGCGGATTAGAAGGAAATAAATACTTTTGGTCTTAAGTTTCTTTTTGAAATTTATTTGAAATCTAAGGTTTTCCGAAGTTGCTATGGCTGTGGATATCATATTATTATGTTTGTGGCAATAAAAATATTTTTTAAAGGTAATGCCTACAAAGTAAAATCATTCTTTGTTTTGCGAAATATTAAAATAAAATTTTAATTATATTTAGGGGAAACCGGGGTGGGGAAAGAAAAAGAGCCCCCCCGCAAAAGGCTGAAATGATTTTAGAAAAGAAGCAAAAAAGAAGTTCCTTAAGCAAAAAAGTATTTTTTGGTTTATTTTAAAATAATAAATTATATTATATGTAACAGCATATATTTAAAAAAAAATAAACTTGATTTTGAATTTTTTAACATGTAGTGGTGGACATTATAATTTTTTTTGGCCTGTTAGACCGTTTTTAAAAGTTTTGCCATTTTCTTGGCATTTGAAAAAAACTTAAGAACAATATTATGGAAAAAAAATTAAAGACTCTTTTATAAGTACAAAAACCAAAGATTGACAGTTATTTAGTGGCATAAAATGTTACGCTCCTTTTGCAAAAAATATGTTTGGTTCACTTTAAATTTGTTTTTGCCTGTTTTATTTTCTTAAAAACATCATATTGTATTAGTATATTTTTATTTATAGCCTACATAACAATATATGTAACAGTTCCTAAATCTGCTTTTAGAAAAAATTTTTAAAAAAAATAGTTTTTTCCTTTGGGGGTGATTTTAAAAAAAAATTTTCCCTTTTTTTTTAGAAAAAAAATTTTTAAAATTTTTTATTTAAAAAGTGCATTTTCCGAAATATTTTTCGCTTAAGTAAATTTACCAAGAAAAGTTTTATTTTCCGTTCAAAAAATTTATTTGGATCGGCTTTCATTTTTTCGCTTGAGGATTATAAAACAAAAATTGCTTATTTAGCTTGTTTACAAAACTAATTGGACGTCAAAGGGTAAAATAAAGAGTTAAAAAACTTAGTAAAGTTACCAATCATTAATTTAGTAAAAAAAAAATAATAATTACTCAGGAATATGTTGCTAATGTCCAGGGTTTGATCAAAATCAAGAAATAAAGAATTTTTAAAAAAATATCGAGATTTTTCGTATTGGTTAAGAAACCCCCAGGAAAAAGTCAACATGGGGGTTATTATTTTTGGAAAATGCATTCTGTGCAAAAATGCTTTTTAAATTTTAATTTTTTGCAATATTATAAGAACAAGGGGGAAATTGGAAAAATGGGGGTTTAAATTCAATTCTGGCAAAAAATTCCCGGGGGGATGCTCGGGGGTCGATTGGGGGGGAAAGGGTTTAAAAAAAAAAAAGAAAAATTTTTTTTTGAAAATTTTCAACAAAATTTTTTTTTTTTTTTTTTTGGAAAAATTTTTAAAAAAAAAAAATTTAAAAAATTTTTTAAAAATAAAAAAAAAAAAAAAAAAAAAAAAAAATTAAAAAAAAAAAAAAAAATTTAATAATTTAATATTTAAAAAAAATTTTAAATTTTTTTAATAAAAATTTAAAATCTTTTAAAAACCTTTTTTTTTTTTTTTCTTTTTTGCCTAAAAAGGGAAAGGGGGGAATTTTAATTTTTAAAAAATTAATTTCCATAAAAAAAAACCCAATAAATTTTCGGTATTTACATACCTAAAATTTCCCCCCAATCACTCCAAGAAAGAAAAAAGAGGCCCCCCCGGGAATTCAAATGCCAAATTAATTTGACATCTCCAAAAACCCCCGATTAAAGATTTTGGGGATTTTTCCGAGTTTTTTGTCGTTCTTTTTAAAAAAGAGGAAAATTTGCAATAGCAAAAAACATTTATAAAAACTGCATTTTTTTAAAAAAGGACCCCAAAACCTATAACTTTTTTTTTTTTTCTTTCGAACACAAAACAAAAACCGGGGCTTGATATCTGTGGCCTTAAAAATTCCATTTATTTTTATTCCCTGACTATAATACACGAAGAATAGGATGAACATAACGAAATTATAGGGATATTACGGACCCCCAAAAATAGATTTTTAAAAAGGGAAACCCAAATTAGTAAAATTTCTTGTTGTTCCAGACAAAAAAACCCCCGTATTTCCAAAAAAATTTTCCCCAAAAACGAGACCCCAAGTTTTTCCTTTTTTTAACCGGAAACCATACCATAATAGTTGTTTTGGTAATGGGTTTTTTTGGGTAACCCATTGACTGGGGGCACTTCCCCTTTGGGCTATAAAGTTAGGAAATAATTTTCAGTAGTTAGTTTAACAATGACCTTATTACAAAAATTTTAAATAAAATTTGTTTAAAAGATGAAAAGAGTTAGTTCCCAATATTAAACTATTTTTTTTAATTGGGTTTAAAAAATACAAAAAATTTTTTATTTTTGGAACAACCTTACTGATGCAAAATAATAATAAAACGAGGTTGTTGCAGAAACACGTCTTGCAACGTAAATGCAATTTTTCCATAGCCATGGACACGACAATATTATTTTTTAATTTTTTATAAAATAATAAAAATCGATTTTTAAACCAGTAAAATTCCTTATTAACAATTTAAAAATAGCATACAAGATTTCCAACTTGTCTACCTGCTTTCGTGAACTTGTGACGACAGTGCAACCAATGAGCGCTCTGGGCTCGAGCCCTTAGGACGACGCTACCGACGACGCAAGAGAGAGGGGGAGGGGTTTAGGGCCAACCGGGGTTTAATTTTAGTAGGACACTTGGCATGGTGAGTAATGTATTTTCCCAAAAGGGCTCTTTTTTTTTTTTACGTTAGGGGAAGTTAAAATTTTCTAGCATTTTTTTGGGAAATCGCCAAAATGGGGTTTTTTAAATAGTTGATGGAAAAAAAGTTATTTTTTTTTTGGGTTTTGTACAAAATTATATTTTTCTCAGCTTTTTAAAACTTTTCTTAATAATTTTCGATTCAAATTTTTTATTTTTCAAAAATTTAAACAAGGTTTTTTAAGTAAAAAAAGGGTTAAAAAAATTTAATAAAAAAGGAAAGGGGGTTTTTAGCTGGAGTAGCCCCCCGGTTTTTTTTACAAACTTCGTTGTGGTTCCCCTAGGGGCTTTTGGAAAAGGGGGTAGAGTTTCTGGTAACGGAAAATCTTTTGGGGAAGAAACGGGATCCCCAAACTAAGATGAACACAAGGTTTTTTAATCAAGGTGTTAGCATTCCCCGCTGATGAGTGTATGACATCCTGTGCCTTAAACAGGTGTCTCCAACGGTGCCTCTGAGATACAGGGCGACCTCTCAGAGAATCTAGCCTTACTACGGTAATGCGGGGCTCTGCCGTGGTGGACTATTACTTCCTTAGCTCCAAATATAGGAAAAAAGTGGCAAAGGTGGCTGACCGAAACGGATAAATATGTTTCGAGAGGTGCCACTCAAGGTCACAAGCAGACAAAGGTGCGCTGACCGAAACAGGTGAACCCGTTTCGTAAGGTGCCCCTGAAGTCATCGGCGCCTGGTTCACGGGGAAGGACTAATCCATCCCGAACAAACAGGTGCTTAGAAAGGGTTCCCTGAATCCAAACAGAAGGCGGACAGAACCGCCTTTATAGGAAAAAGGGTTCCCTGGTTTTAAACAGAAAGCGGAAAGGACCATTTTTAGAGGATAAGGCCGGAGATGCGGCCTCAGAAAGAACATCTAGTTCCTGTAACAAGAACCTGGTAGCTACCCACGTCAGTAGACGGGGAGAGGAGGGCATGATGGATCTAATCGTCTGCTCGTCATACTCTCCAGGAGACAGGGACACCAGAACACATCAGAACACATTGTGCTCGTGTCCGGTAGCGACACAAGTAAGAGGAGATGTAAAAACTCTCTCCCAATCTGGTATCGAATTCATTAGAAGTCCGATCCTATTGGAAGAAATATAAAAAGGTGTGAGCCCCAATAGACCTAGCGGTCGCAGTGGAGGGCGTAAAAAGTCCACTCACTTTAAATCTACCTACCTACCTTCCTAGCTGGAGTAGTGATAAAGAAAAGTGATGATAACTGGTATGTTAGAGAAAAAGCTGGATAATCCAGGTAATCTCTAGACTTTTTAATAATATGGTTTGTCAATGATTTGTACCGGGTATACAGGAGTGACAAGTGATATGGGACGTCCCAAAAAAAATGCAAATAATTGCTCAATTTGACTTCAAACATACAAACCTTTTTAGTGCTATAAAATAACTTTGTGTCGCGTTAAAGTCGTTAAATATTACGTCTCATAGATTCCGCCGTCAGAGGGCGATTCGGGTTTTGGTAAAATATAAACAATTATCTTCCGAAAATAAAGTAAATCTGTGTGCCTTTGTCAAGGGCACAATTTGTAACTGTTCTTCATATTTAGTAAGCCATTAATAAAATTGTGAACATTCGGAGTAGATAAGCTATGTTTAAGATTGCCAAACTTTTGAGAAATTAATTTATTCTATCAGTGCCTATTTTAAGGGTGACTTCGACCCTTTACCTTAATTTGCTATTTTTTAATGTACATTCATAACCAAAAATTTGTCAAGGGAAAGGTATTACCATTGGAGATTGTATATTTGTATATATTGTCTTGAGTTGCTGATACGCCCCATTGGCATACCACGCCATATTTTGTTAAATAGAATTTGAGTAATTTTTTTTTAAAATAACACTCGTGTACAGTTACTACTTGTCGTGTCTTAATTAGTAATAGTAATTTTACAGAGTGTCCAAATCTTAATTTGCATCTATTGTTTTTCGGTTCATATTTAGTCGACAGCAGAGTCTGTCGGCAACTAATTATAGTGCGGAGTGTAAGACTTTCATCACTAGTCTTGTTTATATGACTCTTGAAATTCTTAGTTTTCGCATTTGATTCATACTATCTGGTAAAATTAAGACCCTGTCAAAAGCAATTATTAATCACAATACACCCACATCAGTTTTTTTTTACCAAAACCCCTTTTTCACTATATTGGAAAATTTAAAAAAAAACTGTGTTTTTTTGTCAAAAGTATATTTTTCTTAATTTAATAAGAAAAAATTAGTATTAAATTAAATTAGTAAATTCAGAGCAAGTATAGTACCGGAATAGCTCGGAGCAAGTATGGCTCCGAAATAGTTTGGTATTGGCTCAGTTTTCTCTGAACAAATATTTTAAAGAACCAAACAGGCTGTATCTGTTCTTTAAAAAACCCTGTTTCGACCATCCCCACTACTAAATAGCCAAATACCTTATTTATTCGTAGGTAAAACATTAAAACACTCTTAAGTTTTGACGATTTAAACACAAAACTACAACTGAATATTGACTTCTTTCATAAATCGTAGGTACTTAATAGAATTAACCTACCTTATTTAAATAACAAATATTTTTTATTGCAGCTTGGTATCCATAAACACGACTTCTATGTCCTGCAACAAAAAAAAAGTTATAACAAACAAAAACAAGAATAAAACATTCTTAAAATAATACACTAAATAAAGCAAAGTATATCTTTAGAACAGCCCATATTTATGAATTTTTTTTTATATATAAAGTCATATAGAAACCCGAACACTTAGTTAAATGTATGTAAATTGATTTAATACCTTTTTTCAGGATTTATTTCAGGATTATAAGGTAATGAAATATAACCTTTGTTTAAATCAGTGTTACTATTTTTATATCCATTATAGTTATATAAATTATTATACGTGTTTTTATTGATGGTTATGCAAATTTTTTTGTATATTTGTTTTTTAGAAGAGAAAACCCAAGAAGAATAAAGCATTATTTGCCAACGCTGGCGGAAAAACAAAAACTAATTACACTTTAATATCAAGAAAGTAAATTAATAAAAAAATCAAATTTACTAATAAAAATATTATACATGAAAATTATTCCTTAAATTTTTTGTTTTTCCCCGTTAAAATATATGTTATGTACTTTAATAGCAACACTGTAAATTAACACACTCTCATATAGGGGAGACCGGTCAAATATCGCGCACCAGGGAATACCGCGCAGGGCAGTGTACAATTACTGAACGTGCCCAATAACCATTCAATAAGTGCTGCCATCTTTTAAAATAATTTTAAAGTATCTATTCTTTTTGCGGGCGCCTAATTAGTCGTTTAATACATTTTTCATGGAAACTCATGTTTTAACTGATTTCCATCTAACTTTTACCAAATTTTAGGTAAGTGGCCAAAATTTTGTATATCTTTTATGAGTACAGTTGTTGTCTTATATGCTTTTATATATTAACAGCCTTATTTTGCTTAATTTATAACTCTCCAAAGTTTTCACTTCTTGTGTGGGTCGGGGTGAAATGGCGCCATGTTGTTTGGGGGAATGCCGCGCAATAGTTGCGGGGCATTACCGTGTGTGCGCGGTATTACCCTTTATTACTTATTATGTTAAGTTAATAATATGTATTTTTTTAGACAACATGACCAGAAAATATAAACGAAAGTCGCAAAAATGCAATTGGTCTCCGAAACAGTTGCAGGCAGAGTAAAAAGTAATGCAAAAAAAGATAAGCAACCAAAAAAAAAATTAGCCATTAATCAGAAAATCCCAAAGCCCAGACATGTCAGAAACTTGCATTTAGATGATGAATCAGATAGCAACGCCAGTAGTTATGGTGAGAAGAAGTTATGTGACGACAATGAAGACGATGAAGTCGACCCCTTCAATACGGATGTGTGCATTGTCTGTGGAGAATTTGGAAAGAACAAAGAAATGTGGTACCGATGCGTTTTATGTGCAAACTGGTCACACGCCGAATGTAGTGGATGGGACTCGGCTGCGGAATATACGTGCGACCTGTGTCTTTCCAAGAAGAAAAAGTTAAAAAGACAATAATACAATAAAAAATACATTTTATCGTTTATGTTCTCGTTTTTTATTAACGTGTATAAGTTTAAATTAAACAAAGTAATGTATACCATTGTTTTATTTAACAACAAAGAAAATTAACCCCAGTTATGCTAGCTAAATAATATTTATAAACTGCGCGCCATTGCCCCACAAAATGCGCGGTATTACCCAATGAACTGGGGAATTCCGCGCATTGCAGCATTTTTTGAAATCCGCTTTACATAAAATTAGTGGTTAGTTAAACTTTTTGTTAGGTAATCATTAGATACCTTACGCATGTACATACCAGTAGGCAAAAGCGTGTCTAAAAAATCTTTAACACAACTTTTTTACAAGCAAAATTTCTTAAGTGCGCGGTATTTGACCGATTTCCCCTAATATCCTTATTATATTATTATCCTAATTTCATTATATATACCATTAGTTTTTAACTTATAAGCTAATTAAAATAATTAAAACTCGGTTATGCAGATAAAATTTATGCAATATCGGTTATTCACGCTTTTTAAACGAGATTAGTTAGTGCCATTATCTTTAAAATTAAAATTGATCAGCTCGGGATACAACCGAAACCTAATTAATAGTGAGCCTATTTGGGCTTTTACGTCTATATTAATTGGACATGTAGGACAAACAACGGCCTAACACAATTACGGGCCTGTGTCGAGTCCGATGGGTTTGGTTTTACTAGTTCTATGAATTATTATTGCAAAACTAAACGCTATATTAAACCATTAATTTGTTGTTATGCAAAGGTAAAACCGCAATTATTGAGCAAATGTTAAACAAGTTTTAACACTTAATGAAATCTTTTAAATTATTAACAAACAACTTTCTGAAATATTTATTTAAAAGTATATCAAGATTTGTGTGTAAGGCTGTCCTGCAGTTAAAGGTTATACCCAGTTTGGACTTGCCCTGTACCCGTGGGGCTTTTCTGCTGCTTGACAATATGGTGTTATAAATATTTGGGTGTTTTGGTAATTAATAATAAAGGACCCCGCAATTTTCTTATGGAAAGTGGGTTTTGTTTAATTTCTTTAAAACCTTGCATACTGATAGTTCTCAACATGCTGATCAAGAGTTTTCACGGGCACAAAACCTTAAAACCCCTCTAACCCACCCAAAATCACCCTCCAAAGTCAGTGAAATTTTTCTTATGAAAATGATTTTGGTTAATTGTTTTTAAACTTTGTTATAGTAATAGTTCTAACACGCCAATTAAAAGTCTCCACGGCACAAAATCCCAAAAATTTCCCAACCCCCAAAATTGCCCTCAAAGGTCACTGAAATTTTTCTTATGAAAAATTGGTTTCGGTTGATTGTTTTTAAACTTTGCATATTGATAATTCTAAACATGCTGATTAACAGTTTTACGGGCACAAAACACGAAAACTCCTTCAACCCCCACCAAACGCACCCTCAAAAGTCAGTGGAATTTTTCCTAAGGGAAATGGGATTCGGTCAATTGTTTTTAAACTTTGCATAGCAATAGTTCTCAACATGCCTGATCAAAAGGCTCAACGGGCACAAAACCCAAAAATTCCAAGTCCCCCAAAATCTACCTCAAAGTTCAGAGGAATGATCTTGCCTGGTAGTTTGATCAAGTGCTTTGCAAAATTTTTTGAGTGTTGTCGAACGGCAGCCACTTAAAAGTATTCCCTGTACCTGGATTTTTAACGGGGAATGTAACCCCCTTTCTCCTTCAATACCTCCAATACCTCCCGCGTGACTTCAGACTTTAATCTGACCAAGAGCTAAAGTCGGCTCTCCTGTTTACCGGGGGCTAAGTCATTTTATCATAAATTCCATTCCACTGCCAGCTGTATGGTTGGGGGTTGGACTTTGATTGCGGAGGGGAAAGTGGTTGAAGGACATTGGATAGTATTCCGTTACCCTATCATGGAAAGAAATACGCTTCAACCTGTTCAAGGTTCGTAAGCAAGAACAACATATGGCAAAGCCTCGGGGTGGTTGTAAGCAGGTATCCAATTATTGAGGTTGGAAAGTAACTCGTGGCCATACAGCTGGCCATGAAGTGCAATTCATGATATAATGGCTTCGCCCTCGGTCAAGAGAAAGCGGAAATTTTGGGTAAGAAGTCTAGAGTTAGCGGAGAAGGTACTAGGGCGGGGGTTACATACCCCGTAAAAAATTTAGGATAGGAGATGACAAACTGTAACTCTGTAACTATTTAAGTTGCTACAATTCGATACTATCAAAAAATTCAACACACTATCACAAAATTTCGCAAAAAATTGGACCAAACTATCAGTGAAAATCATCCCGAGTGACCATGATGATTTTAGGACGGTTAGGAGGTTTTCGTGGCCTTGAAGACTTTTGATCAGCGTGTTGAAAACTATCACTGTACAAAGTTTAAAAACAATTGGTCAAACCCATTTTCCATTAGAAAAATCCCCAGTGACCATTAAGAGTGATTTTGGGAAAAATTGGGGAAGTTTTCGGGTTTTGTGCCCGTAAAGACTTTTAATCAGCGGGTTAAGAACTATCAGTATACAGAGGTTGAAAAAAATTTACGGAAACCCATTTTTATAAGAAAACTGCTAAGCCCTTTACGAACATAGTTCTTTTTTGACAGAGTTTTAAATATTGGTATGGATCTAATTTAAAAAAATATTAATAGTAATTTTAAACCCATTAAATACCTTTTTATCCGCTGTTCTATGTACAGAATCATCCACGAGGACTAAACAGTGTCAAATTTGTAAAAATAAATAATTTAATTCTTGTAAAAAAATTAAGATTTAAATTTAAAAACAGAGAAGTTAAGGCTAGAATTAGTACTTGACCGGTTAGCGCTAACATCGGTAAAACGTAGCTGTATTTTTAAACGATTTAATTTACTACAGTGCAAAGCTGTAGAATAGAAAATGTGAATTGCATGTCATATCTGTGTGGTTACAATTTAAATCCGTTTTTTAAATATTCTGTTAGATGCCACAAGAAAGTAAAGGCCATATTAACAAGGAAAGCCACAAGTATGGCCCTGTTTAAGCTTTGTTGGGTAACTCGGTACCACAAATATTATGGTTTCTTTAAATTTAAGATTAGGATATTTCAATTACTAATGTTGTAGAAAAACAAATATATTACCTTGAAGAATATTAAGTGCAACCTAAAAGTGAAAAACAATTAGATATTTTTTAATAATTAATTTTAATGAGTCATATTTAGTAAACACAGGAACAAGTCTAAGAGAAAAGTGCTTATTTCCTATTAAACTTGAAATATCATCAAAATGTTTATTTAATTTGCAGTTAAAAACGTATTATACA
This sequence comes from Listronotus oregonensis, assembly GCA_019359885.1. Classification (NCBI taxonomy): domain Eukaryota; kingdom Metazoa; phylum Arthropoda; class Insecta; order Coleoptera; family Curculionidae; genus Listronotus; species Listronotus oregonensis. The sequence continues at coordinate 12,907 of JAHBCN010006621.1, forward strand.
CTCAAGGTTGCATCAAAAAGTTCATTAAAGTCCGTTTTAAAAACATACAATTATTAGAGAGACTATGTCAGAAAAGTAAAACGTAATAAACCATTATCAGTATTATTAATACGTATTTTTTATATGTATATAGCCAGTTGTTATATAATAGTCAAGTTTTCACTTAACAATTTTCCTATACAAGTATTTCAAATTTGGGACTTAACCATAAAATTTGATCAAATTCACGAAAACAAATGATGATGATAATGATGAATTAAAACAATTCAAGGGTTGGTAGGGGCTACTACCCTTAAGCCAACCCTGACTTTTATAGTTAGGGGTCCTTCATAAACAATTACACATATTTTCGAAGTGCCTCAAGAACCGACTAAATTTTTTTCACCAGCTTTCGGACTGATAGAAGAGCTGTTGAACAATTTTGAGTAGGTTTTTGAGGCACTTTGAAAATTTATATATTTGTCCTTGAAGGATTCCTAAACAGTAAAGTCATGATATGGCTGAAGGGTTGCGGTTCCCTACCAACCCTTAAATTAAAAATATTAAGGGTTGATAGGGGGCCGCCAACCTTTATCCAGAGCTTGACTTTTTTAGGGGTCCTTCTAGGACAATTACACAAATTTTCAAAGTGGCACAAGAACCTACTTAAACTTGTTCGCCAGCTCTCGGACTATAACTGCAACGTCTTGACAAGGGTGCGTTCTACTAAAATCTAAGAGGGAAATGGAGGCCCAGTAGTACCTCATTTTAGAGGTCTTTTATTTTTCCTCGACGGATTTTAACCAGTCTGGCTATTAACACAGATTTTCTTTTGCAAGATTTCGTGTCGTGCGCATTGCTGAATTTAAAACTTGGAGTGGTAGAACGCTCCTGTAAGATTCCGAAACGCTTATTTAAATTGTGGCACTTCTCGAATCAGGCATTATTTTTCTCCTATTTATTGGGCTTGACTGATTTTTTTAACAGCGCCTTGCAAAGAAAAGTGACACAACTTATACATTTGTTAAATCTAATATATAAATCCTATTTTAACAAAGTGCCTACCTTTGATTACATTAGCTTTTAGTACACCGATAATAAAAGTAATGTAATACAAACTACTAAACACTAATTTTGCTGATTTTATTTATTTCCAAAAAAAACTAAACAATAAGTTTTATAAAAACATACAATAACTCTCTAATAACAAATCCTATTATTAGAAAAAAACATTTTACACAAAATAATTGTTTCGACACACAACGCTAATCTAAGATTAATGTGGGAAAACATTTTTGTTTCACAAATTGCTTTTAATTTAAACTTTTTATGTTAAATCATAAATTACACAAGGTTTTTTTTGCACAGAACACTAAAAAATCGTAGGATAAGCATTAATAATTAACTTTTTAATTTTATATCCCCACAATAATATTAAAGACAAGAAAACTTAAAAACTTTACTTTTTTACATAAGGTGTTTTTATATAAAAAAATGAAATTAAATAGTAATATGTTCCTAATTAAATTAGAAATAAAATTAACTTTGATGGTTAATTTTTTAACTTCGTGTTCTTTATTAACCACAGCACCGCAACATGCAGCTTTTCTTTGTCATTATTTAGGTCCTGTGTTAGTACCACTGAAGACAAAGTATGACAGCCAGGTTCTATTTTCGCCTTCTCCCCATTTTATGTAAAATAAGGTTGTTTAAATAAAGATTATATATTATTTTGACTGTTAAAAACATCAGTAAGAAATTCTGTTATAGCTTCTTTTCACGTCTAATTTTTGTAAAAAAATATTTTTACAGAGGTATCTGTTCGGATTGCTGAAAGGTAATCTATTTACTAGAAAAGGTTTAAAACTCTTTTTCCTATTTATACCCATGATATAAAAATACTCCAATCTTCTTTTAGTATTTTAGCCCTTCGTATCTTTTGTATTTATCTTAAATTTGGCCCTACTTGGAATGGTGTTTTCGTCTGTTTCATCAGGACCCTTGATTTCATCTAAAAATTACTCATTCGCCATATTAATGATACTATTTCCACCAGTAGTAGGCATCGGTCCCGGCTTTAAATTTTGAAATAAAAAATGCTTCTCTGAAATTCGTAAGTGGATTTATTTTGGCGTAACCTACAATTTTTTTATTTTTGAAATTTCTGAAAATTCTGAGAATTGGGGCGTTTTTGATGTGGCATTCGTCGAACATGTCAATTTATCGATCTATGAAAAATTTAGGCATACCCTTTTCTATTTCACTTGAATTAAGGGATTTTATAATGCAAACATCAGGAAATATATTGACCTACTAAAACTGGATTTTTGCACAATTACTAGATAAATAATCGTAAAATATTAGGGCTATACTAGCCTACTATAATCAAGGGTCTTTTGGCCTGGCGCCCTAAACACGATTTCACCGAGCATTGTTTATTTAGAAATACTTGTAGGTCATTAAAACCACTTGATTTATAACATATTTAACGATAACATAATGAAGTAGTCTGCAATAATTTTGGGTCGTATAGCGTGATCTACAAAAAAAGGATAAAAATATGTATTTATGATTCCGAATTTGGCTAATACACAAGTTTTTAAGACCATCATAGAAAGGACTCTGAATATAGAAAAAAACATATACTACCATTTAATTGCTTTTTAAAAGTTTCCTACGATTTTTTTACAACACTTAGAAATAGAATGAAAGCAAGTTTAAAAAAATATGTGTAATAGACTGCATACGAGAAAACAAGTAATGTTTGATCGCTCATTTTAAATGTCTTTTGCTTTCCAAACAGATCAGAGCAAGATTGGGCTATTAAAAGAAGAAATAATTGGCAGGATCAATCCAAATACTTAGGTCATAATCAATAAATAATAAAAGAGATAAAATGAAGTTGTTGTATAGTAAGTGTTTATCAACCCCCAAGTGGTAGTTTTATTGAATTTCTAATAAAACCAAATAAGATACTTTTGTTTTGTTTTTCACTAAGCACTAATCGATACCTATGTGATGATTTTATTGCTACAAGATATTATTTAAAAGAAAGTGTAACTTTAAGCTAAAAAAAAATTGATTATATAATAAAAACCATTCAACTGATGTGTTTATGTGTGATGTGGTTCAGGGAAAAATTGCTATTTACATTACTATTTTGTTGGATGTGATGCTTAACAATGCCTAAAATGATAAATGAATTACAAAGATTTTTTAAAAAATTTATCAACAAATATCATAAAAGCAGATAAAAGGTAAATCATTTTGTAGGGATTTTGTTTTTTTAGGTTCTGCGCACAGATGGTACTGATGGTTTGCTGCAAACTTTTAATTACAAAACAAAAAATCTCTATAACCTTTGCCAGCGAGCATCAAATAATCCGCGATAGGAAAAGTGAAACTTTAGCTTAGTCATGTAAATAACAACTTTTATTTGTTTCAACATTCCATTTGGTTTGCTGCCCCCTAAAATGTTGCGCTACAAACTTCAGCGTGGATTTGTACTTTAATTCGCCTCAATGGTTGTATACACAATTCTAGTAAACTTACCACGAATTTAAATTTCAGTTTATTGATGTAAAACAGTTTAATATACTTTAAAATAGCTAATTAGTGGATTAATCGAGAAAAGATTGATCGACAGCGCGCGGGAGTGAAATTTCAACGGCTCGAGCTTAAATAACCAAACATTTTAATAATTACTTCACGCTGTCGAAGTGATCGTGATACCATCGTTCCGCCAATATTTATTAGAAAATTTAAAGTTTTATTAGATGCTATAAAAACATTTAAGTATTAAAATGGGTATATAAAGCTTTTTGGTATCGGTTCCGGTTTTAAATTTTATAATACAAATAGTATAGTATATAATAGCATAACCTATAATTTTGTATTTTCAAAAATTATAAAAATTGGGTTGTTTTTGATGTGACATGCGTTAGACATGTCAATTTAACGATATATAGGAAAATTATAAATTGCCCTTTTTTAAGTACAAACATGGGCAAAGATATTGACCTTCTCGAAATCAACCTTTTAGGTAAGATTCTATGTCTTAATATCCTTATAAAATTGCTTGCTTTTTAAAACTTTCAGAGGCGAAAACGTACACAGGTCATGCTTTCAAAAGAACAGCAGCTACGTTGCTGGTTAATAGCGAAGTAGATATTTAACATTTAAAGATCTTTAGGGAATGGCGGTCCAGTACAATTGCTCAAAGTTATGTGGATGCATCTGTAGCTAACCAAACTAAACCGCAAATATAATATCTTCAACAACTTTGGCTTTATCCTCCTGCAGCAATTCAAGCTTTCTACCTTCTGTTAACAATACGGAACCTAATATTGGACAAAAAATAACATTCTCTAGCAGTGAAACTTCAAATTATTAGAGTGGCCTCTTAAATATTTCGATTAAAGCTTACAATATGTCAAATTTGACCATTAATTTTAACAAATAATATGTGACAGATTGTTTAATTTTTGTTGTTAATTATTATCTTGTTGTTTCTATATAAGAATTGTTCAATAAAAGCATTACATGAATAATTTACTTTATTAAATGAGTAAGAAAATAAGAGAATAACACCACTGGGGAAATAATTGGGGAAATGGGTGATTAAAATAGGCGAGGGAAATGAAAGAGGGAAGTAGACGTAAGTAATGTGACGCGTCCAAAGAGTAAGTAATGGCAATATTACATGTATAGTTGTAAATAAAATTAATTTTCTTCTCTTTTGCAGTAAAAAAAAAATACTATTGGCAAAATCAACAAAACAATAATTTTAAAATAATAAGGATTTAACATTTTAATTTAGTCAATGAAGTACATAAGAATCGAGCCTTCCGTAATTTTTTTTTCCTGGTTTTCGAGACTTTACGACCTAGGATTAAATTTAAATATAACTATGTTTATGTCTTAAAATCCATTTCCACTATCATAGCTCATATTTTTAAAATGTTTACTTTTAAAAAGTTATTAACTTTAAATAAACTGCAAATAATAATAGTAACTCAACAGGTATGTTTGTATGCCTAAAATGATATTGTTACAGACTTAAGTTAGTGTTTAGTTATTAGAAATGTAAAAGGTTAGAATTATTTTATTTAGGTTAATAATTTATTAAAAATAGGTTACCTTAGTTTTTCATTGCGGATTATCCTGAGGGCGCTGGAGACATCCTTTTCACACTTTTCTGGCATCCTGTAGTAAAAGAATTATTCCAGCTAATTCTGACTTTCCAGACTTTTCCATTTTTTTCCCACATTACTATATAAAGCGGAAGGAAATCAGCACGGGTCAGTTTAGTTTTGTATTCCGACGAGATAAGAAGTTGACAGACAGTTAAAGGTTAAACAGTTGTCATTATTACGTTACGTTAAAGTGTTACCATAGAAACGTTTGTAAACCAGATATCCAATAAAAAGGTGTAAAAACAGGATCCGTGTTTTTAAACGGGGTGTCCCGGAACAATATTTAAAACTTAACCACAAGTAAACTAATGGCCAAAGCTGCCGGTTGCGTAATAACAGAATTATTCTAAGAAATTAAAAATAACCTAATTAAAACTAATTTTAAATGCAAAGGTGGTAAAAAAATCATATACTACAACCTTAACAAGTCAAATTCATAATGAAAGGTAATTAATAAATAACCGGCTGATTTTTGCACAATAGCTAGATAAATTATAAATAAATATTATTTATATATATATATATATATATAGCCTACAAAAATCAAAAGTCATTTGTTGTCACCTACGTCCTAAACATGTCAATTCAAGAAGAAATTTTTTATTAAAAAGTACTTGTATATTGTGAAAACGACATGATTTATAAGTTATTTTACGATAAAATAATGAAGTAGCTTTAAAAAATGTTAGATCATACGGCGTGATCTACAAAAAAAAAAGATGAAAATTATATATTAATAATTCCAAATGGAAAAAAAACACCAATATATTTATTCTACCATTTAATTGATTTTAACAGCTTCCCCACAATTTTTAATGACACTTAGGAAAAGGTGACCAACACGTTTAAAAAATACATACAATAGACTAAATATGAGAAAACAGCTAATGTTTTGGTCGCACCCTGTAAATGTCCCTTGCTTTCCCAGATTGGCATTTCTTAGCGAGATTTAGTATTGAAGTACGGCACAGTTTTGTATAAAATTAAGCGAAACGTCCTAAAAAATTACAAATTTTCCGATTTTAGAATTTTGAATTGGAATGCCATTTTTAAAGATATCAGAAAAAAACAGAACTGATATTTTAAAAATGTTTAAGCAAACCTTATCGGTTTAATTAATATCTTGTTCTTTAAATGTATTTTTTGCCTTTTTCCAATTTTTGTAAAAAATAGCAAGAAGGCTTTTAAAAGGCCTTTAATGAGTCTAATAATATATGCAAATGTTTTTTTTCATAAACGAAGCGCACATTTACAATTAAATGTGTTACTGGTAATGTTAAGCTTAAAAATATGTCTTCGAGACTATTCTTATTCTTAAATTTTTACCACGATATAGTACAACCACTCGGCATTAATCTAGAATTAAGGTATAATATGTCTATATCTACTTAACAGCAGCAGGTAAAATTAAAATTATGTTTTTTCTTTTTTTTTTAAATGTGACGTTGTAGGTCACATGTTTAAATAATGTTTAATATTTTATTTTAAATAAAGATGAAAAATTAAAAAACGATTATATTAAAATCAACAATACTCCGTGAAATTTTACTTGTTTAGGGCGTAAATCAGGGTAAAAAACTTGATTTTTGTAGGCCACTATAATCATTAATATTATTTATTTGCGATTGTGTAAAAATCAGACGGTTATTTATAAATAACCTAATATTATGAATTTGACGTGTTAAGGTAGTCTCGCTTAATGCCTCAATATTTTTGTCGCTCAATATATTTCTTGATGTTTGCACTATAAAATTTTATAATGAAAGAAAAAATTTTAAGTTATTTGTTTTTCTTAACTTCCCTAAATCGACTTATTTTCGAAATTTTCAAAGATTAAAAAGTGTAGGCTACGCCAAAATGAATACTCTTAAGTTTCAGGGAATATCTTTTATTTTAAAATTCAAAGCCGAAACCGATCTATACTTCTTTGTATTTTCTAATCGATTTAAAAAAAAGTTATCAATTTAACGCCTATGTATGCAATATTATTGGAACTAATATATGCATATATGACTCGAATTTAACTCGCTGAAAATGGTGACCTAGTCTCATGTCTACGCCTGACCATGCATTTTTATGTCAAATTTGTAACGTCATATACAGGATAGTTACAATAAGGTCACATATTTTCTTAATTACACTTTAGACTCTAGAGGATGGTCAAGCAGATAAACTGTCAAAACTTGTAAATAATAATTTTTATAAATTCTGTTTTTTTCATTTATTTTTAAATTATATTTTGTTTTTCGTAAATAGGATATAAAGGGTAAAAATCTGAGGTAAAAATGTTTTACAAAAGAATTTAGTTTAGCTGGGTTTTGATATAAAGACTGTAAAAGTTTTTATAAATGAAAACATCATCCTTTTTTAGGATGGGAAAAATATTCCGCAGGTCAAATAAATACTTTAAACACATAAATTAGGTGTCAAAAGACGCAAATGATTTAAATTTTATACACGATATTACCAAACTTGTTATTTAATACATATAAAACAATACAATACCACAAATCGTAATGTTATAAAAAAGGCGTGATAATATTAAAGGATAGGATAGGATAGTTTAGGTAGTAGTTATTTAAAAATAACTCCGTGGTGGCACTACCGCGTTTCTAAAAGGTGCTGTGAAATGCAACATTTGCATGTTTCAGTGTGACAACGAACAACTGGGAAGAAATGGGTTAAACACCAAAACCGCACTCACGGTACTTTGGTATTAGGTTTATATATTATATATATCCGTAGGATATAATATACATATATAATAATCCTTCGTGAGCTGTCATAAAGATAAAAAAAAAATAGGAAAAATGTTATTTCTGTACCTAACGTTACCTGTTCTTCATATAATAAATTAACTTGCATTAAAAGAGAAATGTTTGTTAGAAGGTTATTAAAACAAAATGTTATCAATGGCCCCGGTTTTAGGTGTTTTAACAAAAAAAATAATTAACTTAAAAAAGGACTGATATGCTTAAAATGGCTTCTGTGGTTTTACAAACATACAAACATTTTTCACTGTGTATTATTTTACACACACATAAACAGCTTCCGATCGTTTCTTCTTATTTCTAGAGCCGACATTTCTACACGATGCCGAAATTGTTTTACATTATTAAAAATTTATTTGTTACATATTAGTATTAACAAATTCTTTTATAGTACCTTACAAAAAGAAACCGCATCAATGAACATATACTGCAAAAGCTTCCAAACTCTTAAAGTTGTTAAACAACCGGCACAAATGTATCATCACTTACGATTGTTGTGATCTAGATATTATAGACTTGTTTGTTAACCATTTTGTCTGGCTTCTCCATAGCATAAGATCATATCTGTTAGCTCTATTGGATTTCACTGCATGACACATCAAGTAAGTACAACACAATGCAAAAATCAAATATAGTATAACGGACTTTAAAAACTATTTGAAATAGTTTTCCCCTTTCAGACGCCATTGTAGATTATCCTGAGGGCGCTGATGTCAGACTTTCTCATTTTTTTTCACATTACTATAAAAGCGCGAAAAATCCGGGGCCAGGTTTTTGCTTTAAACGAGCAGTTTTTTTTTTTTTTTTTTTTTTTTTTTTTTTTTTTTTTTTTTTTTTTTTTTTTTTTTTTTTTTTTTTTTTTTTTTTTTTTTTTTTTTTTTTTTTTTTTTTTTTTTTTTTTTTTTTTTTTTTTTTTTTTTTTTTTTTTTTTTTTTTTTTTTTTTTTTTTTTTTTTTGGGGGGGGGGGGGGGGGGGGGGGGGGGGGGGGGGGGGGGGGGGGGGGGGGGGGGGGGGGGGGGGGGGGGGGGGGGGGGGGGGGGAATTTTTTTACTTTAAAAAGTTTTTAAAAGTTAAAAACATATACTCAAAAAAATTTAAACTCTTAAAGTTGTTAAACAACCGGCACAAATGTATCATCACTTACGATTGTTGTGATCTAGAAAATAGACTTGTTTTAAACCCTTTTGTCTGGCTTCCATAGCATAAGATCATTCTGTTAGCCTATTGGTTTTTGCTGCATAAAAGTAACACAATGCAAAAAAAAAAATAGTATACGGATTTTAAAAAAATATTTGAAATATTTTCCCTTTTTTAGACGCCATTTAGATTATCTGGGGGGCTGATGTCAGACTTTTCATTTTTTCACATTACTATAAAAAGCGCGAAAAAGTCCGCGCAGGCCAGTGTTTTTTACTTTGAAGCGAGCATAGTTAACAGAACAGTTAAAATTTTAAATTATCATAGTTATGTTTTCATTGTTGTTTTTTATAGAAACGTTTAAAACCTAATTTAATGGGGTTGATTCGGAACAATAAAAAGATTAGATTATTTGAGCGGAGATGGAAAAATTTTCCTTTACCTTTTGGAAACCCCGGATTTATTGTGGTTTCTTCTATCGTTCTTTAGAAACCTTGTCCGGCCCCCGTCTTCTTAACTAGACTCCAGAGTCTTGACACTGGCCACTCCATTTCCCCCGGGTTTTTTTTAAAACCTAAAAATGTACTGTGTTTGTAACCACCAGCTTTGAAACCCCTCCCTGGTTCCTACCCGGGGCCTTTTTTTTTAGGGAAATGCTTTAATTAAGGGGCCTGGCCGGGAAATTCCAAAAGGTTTTAAGCCTTTTGGCCTTCTTTCCCCCATTGGTTTTGTTCCTCTTTTGGGCTGGGTCCGGGTTTTTCCCTTTTTCTTTCCCCTTTCCCCTGGGTGGCCCTCGTTAGCCGGTACCCAGGCTACCGTAAGTTTGTTAGCCAAGCCGACTTTATCCAGGGCCTGTATACAATCCCCCACTAGTTTGGAAACCCATACATTGGTTCTAGTAAATTTCGTCTAATATGTTAAATGAGTACTGTCGATATGAAAGCGTTCTGATCGGCCAGCCAACCATATCTTACCGTATTAAGTAGATATCCATTAGTTATTACTGCCGGGTGGCCATTTATTGGAATTTTTAGTCAAAGGGACTATTTTTAGCTTTGGTTCAAGCGTGACAGTGATTTTTTTAAACAGTAATTATTTTGATTTAAACTTGTCTTACCCGCAGTATCTTTAAAGAAAAAAAAATCAGCAAACAAACTACTCTTAGCATTTCTTTAAACAAAACTGCTTACGATGACATTGCACAAGAATGTAAATACCTTTTTTTAGTACGATATTTTTAAACCTTTTGGTCAAAATTTAAAAAAAAAATGATCTGCCGCTGATCTACTTTATCAAAAAATACAATAATGTTAGTATGTTTGGATTTCGCGCTATTTTTCATCTGTTTATTTTCATTTGTAAACAAGAATTTTATCTTTTTTAAAAATTAACTACTCTGCCTTTGTCTGAATAAAAACATGCTCAGCCTGAAAATGGGTTTTAAAGAGCTGCAAAATCAATTTGGAATAATCTAAATCTCTATTGCAAATGGAAATTTTAGTAATCCCTCTTCTATTATCTGGGTTTAAATAGCTTTTCGTCCGTTTTTCCAATATGGCTGTTGGAGATAGAAAATTGTATTATCTGAAAACTGCATGCCTATAATATTTTTGCTCTAAACTTTTATGATACCATGATGTGAAATAATGGGAGCAAACCATTGCAAACAATAATATTTCGTTTATTAGAATAATAAATGGCTATAAGTAATTTGTTTCGCGACTATTTTTTACGACTTATAATAACGAATACAAAATCATATATTAATAGGCATCAATAAAACATGTTTTGCTATTAACTATCGATTATAGTATAGTCAACTTATTATCAGCATCATCATTATTCAGCCCCCCGTGTCCATTATTGAACATAGTCCTTCCCAATCATTTTCCGTTCTAATCGATTTTGTGCTGTTTGTATCCAGTTGCTGCGGATTCTTTTAACATCGTTCGACCAACGCGTAGGCGGTCTTCCTCTACTTCGCTTATCTGTTCTAGGTCTCCACTTAAAATTTTTTTTCCATCGATCATCGCGCATCCTTGCAACGTGGCCAGCCCAGTTCTACTTACGCTTTGCAATAGCTTCAACGAAAACACCGGTTCTTGTGCACAAATCTTCGTGTCTTATGTGGTCCCTTAAGGTCACACCAAGCATGGATCTCTCCATCTTTCTCTTTGTAACCCTAAGTTTTTTAGCTGTTGCCGTTGTTAGTTTTAGGGTTTCTGAGCCGTATGTCATTACTGGTAGCACGCACTGATCGAAAACCCTTCTTTAGTCAATATGAATTGTCAACCAAGGATCTGAAGAGCTTCCATAGAGGAAACAGAATTTGCATTAAAGAACACAAGAAATAATAATGTCAGGGAAAGACAACATAGTTAGAGATGCAATAGATAAAAGGTCAACATTTACTGCTAAAAATAAAAGAGTTTTTTAATCTCTGTTTATTCAATAGTAAGGTCCCCAAAACTTGGCATAATTCCATTGTAATCCTGCTTCACAAAAAGATATTGCAGAACTAGAACAACTAACGACCAATAAGCTTCTTAAGTCACCTTTACAAACTGTTTACTCGAATTATAGTCACCCGACTGAAAAATAAATTAGATTTCTATCAACCTGTGAAACAGGCAGGCTTTCGTCGTGAATTTGAAACGAATGACCCCTCCCCCTTTAAAAAAAAGAAATCAAATACAACAGAGTTTGGGTAATAATTTTTGTGGACTTCCAAAGCCTTAAAACAATAGAGCCAAATGTTTTGGGAATGTATTTGGAATGTAGAGCCTCCTATACCAAACTTTTCAAAATTTTAAAAAATGCAACAATGCCGAAAACTCATGAAAATACCAACCTCATAATTATTAACGGTTTTGGCAAGGCGACATGATGCCCCCAAAGCTGTTTTTACAGTAGTGGAGAGTGCATTCAAAAATTGGACGGTGAGGTATAAAATAGAGGAAAAAAAAATTACTTTTGGGCAGATGATAGGGCTATTCTCGGAAAATTAAAGAAATGCGACTGATTTAGGACCTGCAAAGGTGGGAAAAGATGGTCTTAATATAAATGTAAAAAAAAATTTATACAAACCTTTTTCCCCGGGGCTTAAGATTGGGGGCAAATTCAAATGGTAGATGAAATATTGGCCATGGGTTACTTTTTTAAAAAAAGGAAAAAAAAACCAAACCCCCCTGGAATTTTTAAAAAAAAGGGCTTCCCTCTCTAAAAAGAAGGTTTTTAATTAAAATTCGAAACAAAAAAATTTAAAAATTTTTAAAAAAATTTTTTATAATTTTTTTTTTAAAAAAAAAAAAAAAATTTTTTAATTTTTTATTATGGGCTTTAATAAATCTTATAATATTCCAATTTTTAACCCAATTAAACTAAAACAAAAACCATTAACCCCCTCGTTGACATTTAGCCGGGTTTTTCCCCATTTGTTGAGTATTTTTTGTGAAGGTGCCTCCTTAAAAGGTTTTTTTTTAAAAATTCCCTCCTTAAAAACCCAAAAAAAAAAACCCTGTTTTTGGGAAAAAAAGTTTTTTTTTTATTTTTTCTTTAAATTAGTCTTCCTTTTTCTTTTTTTGATTTTTTAAAAAACCTTTTTTAAATTTTTCCCAAAATTCCATTTTTTTTTTTAAAAAAAAATAACAAAAACCCTTTTGTTTATTTTCAACCTTTATGTTCTATCATGTACAAAAATTCACATCAAAATTTGGAAAATAATTTTCACCATAAATTTAACATAAAATTGGTGGTACATGTTAAATCACTCTAAAGATTTTTTTTACAAATACTGAAAATAGGGTATTGACTGCACTGTATTTTACCAATATTCAAAAAAAGATAGCAGTGGTGATAAATTATTTATAAACAGCGGATAGGCCAAACACCAATAAATGCATTTTACAGGTTGCAACATAAAGCAATGTGCAGTTTGGGTTAATTAAAACTACGTTATTTCGTGGTTTTCGATTTATATATTTTAACGAAATGGTTTATTTTGTAACGTTTTATGTAAAATCGCATTTTTTAGTGGACCAATATATAATTTAAAATAAGTAACCAACTAAAAAAACTAACAATGGTATAAAATATTAGTTTTCATAAAACATTCGAGAATGAAAATCTATATTTTACTTTTATTATTATGTTATGGGAAAAAGTATGTTTTAAATTTTATCTTAAACACTGGAACCTTAAAAACCTTGCGGGTCAAACGGCCGAATGACGATCGCGTTGTTAAAGTTGACAATTGACTTAACAATGGGTAAAATTTAACGCGAAGAGGTAAAAGTAAAAACTTTTGGCAACAGGACATAACAAAGTAATTTTATATATTTTCTTTAAAATCAAGAAGTGCAATATGTAGCTCAAATGACTAACACTACAAAACTTCTTTAAATTTGGGTTTTTAACAGGTTCTTTAATATAACTCATTCTTATTACATTCGACAGTCGTATTAAAATTAAAAAGAACATACAGTTATATTTTAAATAAAAACAAATTTTTTAATTCCTTATATTTTTAAAAAACCCTAATTTCCAATTGAAAAACAAAAACATTTGAAAAAAAAAACAAAAAAAATAAATTTTTAAGAAACCCCTAAAATTTTTTAAAAAACAAAAATTTTCGAAGTTCTAATACCCGGGGGGGTTTTAGAGTTCCTATTTTAAAAAATTTTATAAAATTAAGGAAATTTCCTAAAAAATTTACTACCAGGTAATCCCAAAAAATTTTAAAAGTTTTTTTTTTAGTAATTTTAAATAAACCTTTTTAAAAAGCAAAATGTTGGGGGGGAAAAATTTCAAAATTTTAAAAAAAAAATTAATGGAAAAAAAAATTCAAACAAAAAAAGGGGTTTTGTTTAACATTTTTTTCAATAATTTAAATGTTCTATATGACCCGTTATTTACGAAACATGATCTATAACCCCTCCTTAGCCTTTCAAAGCTCGCCGATATTATTTGAGGTTCTTGGTTAAGACGATTAATTTCATTTACAATTTTTTTTCTCACTTCTTCCGTGTTTGTGTTTTCATTTTGGTAAACGAATCTTATACCCCATAAAAAGTTTCTAAAATTCTAATATCTGGACTATTGGTGGCCATCTAATAGTGCCATAATCCAATCCACTGATTTATGGCGATTGAGATACTGTCAAATTGACGAACAGCCAGTTGCCAACTTATCTTGTGTACGTTTCGAGTGGCAATTTTTCTAAAATGTCCTCAATATCGTTTTCTAAAGAAAAATTTTTGAAGGATTCTTTGGCCCGACAATTCTATTGTTAAGCAACCACACCAGACATGAAGAAAAAGACCTCCTTGGTTTTATCTTTTAAATTTCCAGGGATTTTTTGCCCAGCTGTGCGTATTGTGTCGGTTAAACATTACCGATGTAGTAAAGTAGTTCATCCGTCAAAAACGTTTGAAACAGGGTAGGATTGTTATTTTGTTCATGGATTAAAATTTAAACAAATTGAAAGCGAAATTCCTTTTTCACGTGTTAGATGCTGCACTGGAAGAACGTGATATGAAAGATACTTAAAATATTTCAGTGTTCTCTGAACCGTCGCACAGGTTACTGTTCTTCTTGTAGTATGGCCCTGACTTTAAGTCTCTAACTGCGTCAGTAATTGACTTTATGGGATACAAAGTAAAATAATTTAGAATAGCTGGATCCCGGTTTCTTTATCTCATTGTAGCCCTTTTTCTAATGTGTAACGATTTTGTTTCTTCCAATAAGACCTTCAGTTTTAAAATCCTTTTTACTGATATATTTTGGGGGAAATTTGCAACACTTCGTTTGGTTTCCCTGGCGTTTTCTCCATATTATAAAACTACTCCAAAAAGTAATAAACGTTTTTTTTAAAATTTTGACTTTGAAAAAGGGAAACCCTGTGACCGTGGCAGCCAGGTTTTCAGGTAAAACTATCCTTATAGTATCATGATTTTTAGACAATTGCAGCAGAACCGATAAAATAAACCCAGCTCACTCGTGCTGTAATTTTTTTTTTGTTTCAAATGTTTTTTGATTAGATTATTAAATTTCTAGAAAAAATAAAAGAAATTTTTATTCTTTTTAAAAAGTACAGGTAAGTTCAAAAATAAAGCCCTGTTTACTTTAAAATGAATAACCCTGTAAAATATATAAGAGCCTGTATTTTTGCAATTAAATATCTCCCGAACTGTATTGTTTAAAAATTTTATTTTGCACCAATCGATGCAGAATTATTCAAATATTATTCGGTAAAATTTCAAAAAATTAAAAAGTGCCTTTTAAAAATTAACGTTTTTTTTTTAAAAAAATTATGATTTATCCCTAATACAACATAGTGCACACAACTTATCTCTAATGATACAGACTTTTTGTCTTTTTCAATTCAATAAACCAAGAGTAAATCTTGAAATTTCCCTAATAAATTTCGTTGGGAGCAGACTGCTCCAAAGCTTGTGGTAATTTGTCAAAAACTTTCAGACCTTTATTAACTTTAGCTAAAGTTTCAAGTATTAAGAAGATACACATAAATCACTGGGAAATGTGGATGGTAGTTTAGTGTGCAATCTGGAGGGAAGAGGTAATAGATAATAGAGTTGAAAAAACATATAATTCAAAATAAAAAACCAAACACGTTATTTACAAATGAGTATTTTGGCTTGGTTTAATTATAAGTATTATTAACGTAAAAAAAATATTCATACAAAGCCATTATTAATGTGTGAGTTGTTGTTACTATTTTAGTATGGGCCACTAAATACATACAAAATATTGTTTTTGGTTTGGGTGTGTTCAGCTGTTTTCTTGATTACGTATTTTTTTGAGATAGAAACATTTTTTGTTGAGACACCCTGCATATTTTTTTATATTTTTGTTAGGCATAATTAAACTTTTTTGCAAAACTGTCGGATTATTTAGTATTTAGAATTTATTTAATAAAATTTAAAATTAAAAATATTTTATTGTTTACCAGTATTATTTAAAATAAAAAACACATTTTACTATGTAGTAACATTTAAAAGATAATATAAACATAAACATAAATAATAAAATATAGATCTGTCAATTTTTACCTATAAAATATAACCACATTCAAATAATAAAATAAAATATGGTCACCCATAAAGAAAAAGTCTTTACATACAAATTTTATTAAAATTTTGCCTTGAGTAACTAACAAAAGTTGTGAAAAATAGGGAAAATACGACATTCTTATATTTAATTTAATTCGATAAAAATAGTGACCCTTCATAAGAATTGTATTTAAATCATATCGTTCTAGCAACTATTCGATTTCAGTTACTTTACTTTTATAGCATAATAAAAAACAAGTACTTGGAAAAGATATTTATTTATAAAAATTTTAATAACACAATATCAATATTTTAAATTTTGACTCAAAGTTACAAAAAACCTAACTTGCGTATAATTTCTTTTTTTTTTGTTATGGTCTACTATGAAATAATGGGTAAAATTTATAAAAAAAATCCCAGCTATTGCCTCATACTGCAAAAAAAACTTAAAATTAGCTTAATAAAAATGTGTATACCCTGTATCTCTAATACTAAGGCCTTGAAAATTTTGAGTATGGCAGCTTTTGTTTCGCAAAAAAGTAGCACGTTATTGTGTAAACCGCAACTCGCTACCTCTACTAATAAGGGAGAAATGCTGCAAAACATACCAAATCTGGACACCCTGTACTTGGCATAACCTTGTCATTTAATAATCAACATTAAGACAATTGATTGTTGCGTAAAACCGTAATACATCTCGAAAAAAATTTATTGTTATTTCCAAAATTTAACCACAAAACAATCGTCAAAAAAATATCAATCATTACCCTCCCCTATAAATACCCTTTTTTATTAAATAGTTTATTTTGGGCGATCGTTTATTCGTAAGTATAATTACCGTATACAAAATCATGCATTAATAGCCCTTAATAATGCATGATTTTCCATTATCAAACGATTATAGTATAGTCAGCTAAAAATACACAAAACAAAACATTAGGTCTATTCAAGAAAAAATATGAATTTCACAATTTAAAACAAAACGATCGCCGAAACAATATTGTAAATAAACTGAGCATTAATTGACTATTAATGATCTTAACACTTAACGCACCCGCGGAGTTTTAATGTCATAATTTTTTGCTGGCAATATACAGGGTGTACAAATTCGATCCTCGCCATTAGATTTCTGTGAAAAAGGTTAAATTGGGGCAAAGTTGCGTAATTTAAAATTATTGGTACAATCATCAACTTTATTATTTTAAGTATAAACCAGAACTTTTTTTTCTATAACCTTTAAATCTTTTATTTACGGATACACGTTGGCCATAAATATGATTTAAATATTTTGCTTATCATCTAGAAAACAAAATGTTTATCCTAACTAAACAGAGAATATTATTTTTAAAAAGTAAAATCTTGCACTTTCATTGTCTTTATTTATCAATTGATACACATCGTTTCGGTTAGTGATGTTTCATCAACCGTTTTCAAGTAATAACTGAGTTATCACTTAAAAACGCTTGACGATACATCACTAACGGAAATGTTGCGTATCAATTCAAGTGATAACGATTGAAGATACATTACTGTTACTCTTACTGTTACTGTTTTCAAGGAAACCGTAATAGAAAAACGTCAAATTTGACACCACAGTAGGCGTTGAACGGTAGAAACTTCATCTGAAATTGTCATTAAAAATTGTGAGAATTGCACCTTTACCTTTAATATTGTAAATAATAAGAAAAATGACTAGATCTTATATAGATTTAGGTAATAATTATATAAAGATCTAAATGTATATACATATTAAAATAATTATTACAATAAAATAAATTGGTATAGTAGCCACGGTTTTATTAAATCTGTTTTTATTAACTACTTCACATTTGCATGTTCCGTTGAATGTTTAATAGTGGTAAAATGCAAATTACCAACTTTAGTTATACAGAATAATAAAAGTTTATGTTCGGAAAGTCCCTACATCGTTCTGACGGAGTTTTCTTCCACTAAAAGTGGTAGAAATGTACTTTTTTTTTATAAATAATCAAATTTATATTCTACGTCATATAACTATGTATATTACGACAAATCAAGTGATGAATAAAGCAAATTACAAACTTTAGTTATAGAAAGTAACTAAAAAAATAGTTATTATGATTACAAACTCTAATTTTCTAAACTTTTCATTATACTAAAGATAGTAAAAATGTATATATAGTAAACAATTCGCATTATTTATAAATTACTTTGATGTCCAAATTATACCTTTAAAATATAATAATTTAATATAAACAGAAACGTTAGTATCAATTAACACATATTGTCAATGGTAGGCTGAATTTAGTATTATTGATACCATAACATTGGAAATATTATCCTTTTCTTACAAGTGTAAGACGATGTAATGGTCGCAATGATACTAAAATCTTGGACTTTCATTGTCTTTATTTGTCAATTGATACACAACGTTCTGGTTAGTAATGTATATCCAACCGTTTTCAAGTAATAACCAAGTTATCACTTAAAAGCGCTTGAAAATACATCACTTACCAAAACGTTGTGTAACAATTAACAAATTAAGACAATGGAAGTCCAAGATTTTAGTGCTATTGAGAGAATAATATGTTGCAAAATTCATCAAGCGAAAATAAAATACTCTTACTACAAAACATAAAAAGTAAAATGTATTAAAATAATTTATTAATAGAATGGAAAAATACTTAAAATATTTTGACTTTCCATAACACAAAAATTATTTAATTTTTGTAAACCTAAACACACGCGACTAATTTTTAAATATAACTCGACTTTTTTAAAATTCCTTCAGTACGTTATCGATCGTTAGCATTGAAGAAGCGTATCATGTAACAAACATTAAAAATAAAATTTATACGTATGTAACCCAATACATTACTTTTCTAAATTAGGTGTAACATAACTTTTCTGTAGAAAATATAATATTAACTAAAATGTTTTAAAATTGTAAAAAAAGTCATTTTGTAATTACAATAAAACTTAATTCTAAAATTGAGCTGTTAAAAGTAAAATTGATCCTTTGATAAAATAACAGATACGAATCCGAGATTCAATTACACCTTTTAAAGTTGAAATAATTTAAGTTTTTCCGTAGATGCACATATTATTTAACAATTTTTAGTAGGTGTATGTATTAAAACCAAAAAAGCAAATATATTTAGAAAAACACTAAATCATACATGACAAGCAGTAGGATTTCGTCACAAAAGATCCCAACAGATCTTTTTTCCTTTGTCTTACATCTAAACTGTCTGAAACAT
This sequence comes from Listronotus oregonensis, assembly GCA_019359885.1. Taxonomy (NCBI): domain Eukaryota; kingdom Metazoa; phylum Arthropoda; class Insecta; order Coleoptera; family Curculionidae; genus Listronotus; species Listronotus oregonensis. The sequence goes on from JAHBCN010006621.1 coordinate 32,298, forward strand.
GTCCCTCGAATTTCTGGTAAATCCCAGATCGTTGTACTTGACATATCTAAGGCTTTTAACGGGTCTGGCATAATTCGCCCCTTAACAAACTTTCTGGCTACGGTCTTTCAACTTAACCTCATTTCTGGCTGTACGGTTTTAAACAGTTTTCATACAGGCATTTCTAGGTTCTTGAAAGTAAAAAATGACTAGATAAGTATAAATAGTTTCTGTCAAGGCTTCGTACTATTCCACAAAATATGTATTCTTACGCAGCACATGGTCTGCCATCGACTTTTAAGGAAAAGATGTTAGGAATCATGCTAAAACGACGAAAATACTTTTATGGTACTGCTGAATTACAGGGTACGTTTTTCTTTAATTCAAGGAAGTTGCAAAACACAGGTTTGCCGCGCTTTTAGACAAAATATATTATAAGGTATATCAAACACCTTAATCAAATACCTAGCAGGTATATTGGCTTTCTTAGACAATAAATTTATTATTTGTCATTAGTATCACCTTTGTCACATATATGTCAACTTCAGCATGTTCAATTCGACGTTGTGTAAGATGTAATGGAGCAGGCATGAAGAATGCTTGAAATGCAGGATGTTTTGCTATTAGTCCGTGAAGTCCAAACAAAGGTGCGAGTAGGTTTTCCAACAATCACTAATCTAGTGCAATGACAAACGCATCGAAAATATCACAGAAAGAGGGTGTTGCTAGCCTACTAACTGTGTTTGGCGAAATAAATCCTTAAAATCACCAGGAGGTTTATGGGCTGAATATTCGGTGCTTAAACAGGCAATATTTAAGAAAAAAAATGATATTTCAAAATTTTAAACTTTAATTGCTTTTCTTAAAAGAAAAAAATATTAAACATCGTCCAAAAAATTCGACAATTTTTAACAATGATATGCAAAGATTTTTGAAGGAATTGTAAAATTATTTTAAATAATATTATTCATAAATAGATCCATATTTTTAATTTTTATGTTTACAAATTACTGATCGGTAAGTGAACACCTAACGATCAGTTATTTGTAAACATCACTTACAGATGACATAATCAGATGTCCGTTGTCAGTATCTAAAAATATTTTTTAAAATGCCAAACTTAACTTTGGATCAAAAAGTAATAATTATTCATTATATTGGGCAGGAGGTTATCCAGAAGAGGTTGTGGCAGAAGAGCTTATATTCCAAAGAGTACTATTCATTTTGTTAAAAAAAATGGCAGGACACACTCCTTTGAGAGAAGAGCTGAAAGTGGTCCCCCAAACTATCGAATGAAGAACAACACAATAATTTAGTTAATGTTTTAAAACCAACCATTTAAATCTGTAGTTACAACAAAAACGGAAAGCAATTTCCCAGCATTGGATAAAAAGGCACGGCGAAGAATAAGGCAAATATCCGAATGGCGCTACCACCGGCAGATTTAAAACCGTTTTTAACAAATGCAAATAAAGAACAACGCATTGGATTTGCTCTACAGTTTTACTTGAAACCTCCGATTTTTTTGGAAAAATATAATATTTACCGATGAAAAAGTGTTTTAAGGTATACCGGCCTCAAGGAACACTATTTGATGAAAAATATACCCAAAAGGACAGAAATAGTGGGCGATTTTCGGTAAATGTTTGGGGGTGGCTGAGTCAGAAGGACTTGGTGTATGTTATTTTATCGAAGGAAGGTTCAATGCGAAGGTATATACAGATCTACTTCAGAATATCATGCTTCCTTCTATTCCGAACAGAAATTTCATCTTTCAGCAAGATAAGTGTCACTTTCATACGGCCCGGCAAGTCGATGAATGGATGGAAGAGCAGCGTATCAGGGTTTTATCGTGGCCTGCACGTAGTCCGAATTTAAATGTTATGGAAAATGTTTGGGGCTTATTAGTTAAAAAAATAAATAGGAAAATAAATTTAGGCCGCAAAATGTAAACGAACTTAAGGATAAAATTTTAGAAGCTAGATGAGATATGGAAAATCCGTAGCACAGGCTGTTTCGAGCCTAAAAGTAAACTCTGTCTAAGAAAAACGGGCCGCAATAAATATTAAATTTGTTTGAAAGGATTTTAATATTTTTTAAATTATTGATTTAATAATAATCATTTGTTATTTTAATAAAACAAGGTAAAAAAGAGCGATTTATAAAAATTAGCAGAAAAGTCAAAATTTTACAAATTTTCCAAGATTTAAAGGTTGTCACTGAATTTATAACATAAATAGCTATTTTAAAAATTTCTTGTTGGTTACTCGCCAGAAAAGTGTTTATACAATGGGACGCTTCTGTATTGACCTCTGCAAACTGGGAGATTGGCTAAACAGGAAAAAGAAAAAAAAATTTTTGGGGGTTTTTAAAGGTTTATTTTCCTGTTTTCTATTTTGGGCGATTTGCCAGTCCATAGAGGTCAATAGCGTTAAAGTCACTCAGTCACTATATCCCGAGATCGACGCGATTCCTTCTTTGTATACAGTCTTTCCAGGCGAGTAAACTCAACAACATGAATCCGCCACAATATTATAGAACATATTTATAAGTAGCTATATTAAAGAATTAATTATTAAAATAAATACAGGGTGTTCGGAAATGACGATAAAAAATTTTAAGGAATGTTTTAACATAAAAAGATATGAAAGAAAGTTCATTTTAACATAGGTCCCGAATAGTGATGAGCGAGACCGGTCTTGGTCTTGCGGTCTTGGTCTTGGTCTTGCAGCAAGACCAAAACCAAGACTGCCTTTTCGCATGCAAGACCAAGACCAAGACCGGGGTATGCAAGACCAAGACCAAGACCGAGGTGTGCAAGACTACGATATCAGACCACAGCAGCTCTTGCATTTATGCAACTTTTTTGATATTGTAACATTTTATTGTTGTATTTAATATACGAGGCATTTCATACAGACATGACAAAAACTGTGTCAAGAACTGTCAAATGAGGCGATTATTTAATAAGTAGAGTTTCTTAAATAAAATAATTAAATCATCTCTTGTTCTTTTAGTTCTATAGTTCTTTTACAACGGTAACGAATAAATTTAATAACATGTTTCAAAAAATAATGAGATGGTGACTCAATGGTCCGACAAAGCTTGACATCTCCGAAATCGTTTACGACAGAGAAAAACTAGGGTACAAAAGTTATGGAAGCTGAATATTACTTTTATAATTTTAATGTTTTTTTAATTAGCTATTAAGTAATGCCACTTACAGGGTGGATCAAAAATCTTCAAAATCCAAAAATACTTTTTTTTCACACTGTAAGAGGTGGCACCATTAATTGCTTCTTAAAATTAAGATAATGTGAAAGTAATGGATTAATATAAAATATTTGCCATGTGATAAAGGAATAGTTTTTATATAAATGGATTGTAAAAATCACTTCCGGTTTAGACGGAAAAGTCAAAACCGAAAATTATATTTATAAACCATCTACGTCGACATTTTGTTCCTATATAACAACAATTTCCAGCATAATATACAGGGTGGCGATTTTTTATAAATTGATTTTTCGCCACAAATTTTTTATTTTAGGGGAAAAGCTAAAAATAAGGGAGTTTTCTTGAGTGGCAATGGATTAATAGAAAAATTCTGGAATAGAAAATAATTTTACATTTTATGCCCTTTTTGTCTCTAATTTTTGTATGTTTGGTTTTTTCCCATAATGGACGATTTAGGAGATATCGAGCTTTGTCACACTATTAGGCCCCCTTGAATCTGCAGGTTGTTTATAAAGTATTTCTACAAACCAATTTAAAGGTAAAAAGTTCATATAAGCTGAAAAGTTTTTTAAACAACCTTTTTTTTGAATCAGAAACCAATGATTACATATCAGAATTATTTTCACATATATTTCACATCTGGTTGAAATTAAAAGTTTTTTTTCCGGCTCACACAGTAAACAGTTTTGTATTTGCTTTAATTTTATCTGCTTCTTCAAAGAAAATTTATATAATTCTTATCCCTAAAATGTTTCTTTATGCCACCAAATGTATAAAAGAAGGTTGTGTCTTAATTTAACCAAAAATAGAGCGCTATAAAGGGGTGGATTTACGCAAAGGCTGAGTAGGCTGAAACCTAGGGCGGCAAATATTATGGGCGGCAAATTTAAGATTAATTTTTTTTAAAAATTTAATGGTAAATTAATTTACTTTTTAATATTTAGGGAATAGGTAAAAATATCCTGAAATTTGTTTGTTTTAAAAAATTGTTAATTAATTTTCTGTATGTTTTAATTTTGTTAAATTTGTTTAATAATTTTTTATAAATTACTAGTGTAGTTTACATCCAAAAATATTGACATATTAGGGGCCAAAATTTATTAGCCTATGGGCGGAAAAAATAAATACGGCCCTGGCGCTATAAATAAATAAACGCCTTCATTAAAAAATAGGCTTTTTAATCAAATAATTTAAATGTACGTTTAAGATTAAAACTGGTATATTTTTAAATTTTAAAGCAAAAATTATAGTCCCCATCTTGATTTATATTTATGTAATAAAAAGATATATTTTATTCAAGATTGCTTAGTTTACATACTACCAAAAAAAAGCAAGACCAGCAAAACTCTTGCAGCAAGACCAAGACCAAGACCAAGACCGGGTGGTGCAAGACCAAGACCAAGACCAGGCTTGCAAGACCAAGTCCAAGACCAAGACTAGCCCGGTCTTGGTCTTGGTCTTGTTTTGCTCATCACTATAGTCCCGAAATGCTTCCAGAGGAAGCTACAGGCCTTCAAGATGGTGTCATAAAAGTGGTTTATATTTAATTTATTAGAATCTACTTACAATACAGAAATTAACTTCTACGTATAGGTTAGGGTGATTGGAGGTCACTTTTTGAAAATATCAGGTGACCCATATTGATACCAGTGGCGTGGGAACAAAGGGGTGGTTAGTTATAAAGTCGTATAGTCGACGGTTTTCGAGATAAACGGACTTTAATGCTCAGATGCACTGTAGTCGTCATTTTAAGTCCGTTTATCTGAAAACCGTCGACTATACGACTTTATACCAAGGAAACCTTTTTACGTAAAAATGTTCAAAAAAACATAATTTATTTAAAGATAGCAAAAATACACTCGGCGAAAAAAATACGACCCTAAATAAGTAACCACCCCATTTGTTCCTACGCCACTGGTTGCAATATGGGACACCTGATATTTTCAAAAAGTGACCTCCAATCACTCTAACTTATACGTAGAAGTTAGTTGCTGTATTGTAAGTAGATCCTAATAAATTAAATAAAAACAACTTTTATGACACCATCTTCAAGGGCCTGTAGCTCCTCTGAAAGCATTTCCGGACCTATGTTAATATCTTTTTATGTAGAATTGTACCTTAAAATTTTTCATCGTAATTTCCGGACACCCTGTATAGTGCCAGGTTTAACCACTTGTTTATTAAAATTACTGGTTTTGCATTTATGAATAGTGAAGCAATCAAACTAAATTTAACAATCCACTCACACATGGACCTATTTGTGTGATTTGTTTACCAAATATTATTATTTTAACTAATCGCCTTTGTAATTAGGCTTGTAATTATACTAAAATAATTATTTCCGTTTTAATGACCCCTCTCTCAAAATGTATTGAAATAATCAGTTATAACTATTGTATAGATTTTAGGCTTATCTGCTACAAAAGCATGATTATTTAAAATTTTAACAAAGAATGTTATGCTTACATTTAAAATCATATGCTGCTAGGCTTTAAAGGGTAGTTTAATAAATTGTTACTAAGGCATAATTAGGTAGTGCAAATTATTTTTTTTTATTTTTAATCTAGAAAAATACTAAATAATTTAAAAAAGTAGAAAAGTGTATAAGATAAATGCTTTTTAAAAAATGTTTGCACAAGTATTTTTCTTATTGTTACCGTCACCAATACACCTGTCAAAAATGAAATGTGTCAAAATATTATCGGTTGAAATGGTATTTCTTAAAATGACATATATTTGTCAATATTTTTACCTGAAAAAATATATTTGTTAAAATTACCATTAGTTTTGCATTATTTAAATATGATAAAATTTGTCAAAATTAAGACCTCTTACCAGTTATTGTATTGTTTGTGTTTTTTTTTAATGATATTTTTTACATTCCAGCCTCTAGTAATAATGTACACCACACCCAATAGTTTACAGAATCTGCCAAAATTAAGACCATATCTCAATCCATTATTTTATCAAATTAAGTTAAGCTTATGAGCTACATAGTCTGTCAAAATTAAAATCTTATTTTAACCAGTAACCTTATGCACAAGGTGAACATGGCATCGGCGGATGACCAAACTCACAAATTTTTGTGGGATATAAGCAAGGGGAAGAGTTATCTATACAGGCTTCCGTTTCTATGTAGAAAGAACGACTTACAAGTTCTATGAAGCAAGGGGAAAATGAAAATAGAACCGTTTTTGCCGGAAGTTATAGAATAGAAAGCCAAAAATACTGTTTTAATTAAAGGTACGGGGGAAAAGAAACCCCATATGTACTGACATTAAGGCGCGATCAGTGGACAAATGGAACTTACGAATGAAACAGTTAAAAAACTAACGAAAAACGGGTCCCTGGACAAAAAAATCGGGGAATGAAATGGCTGACAAACTCGCCAATTTTGGGAAGCAAGACAATGGACCTGAATATACCGTTGGGAAACCTCTTATAAAAGGATATAAGAAAGAGAACAACATAGATAGAAAAACGGTTCGATGAGAACAAAAAAAAGCAAAAGCCAGACAATAAAAAGCTATTATTGGAAAGACCTATGGAAGGACCTACCGATGAGCATAAAAGACATTAATAGGGTGCAAAAAAAAACCTAAAGGGGCATACTGACAGGGCATTGTAAAACAGACACTATCAAAAAGATAGAAAAGTGATGCGTACTGTAGATGGTATGTACGCCATACAATTGGGATTCCCCCATTTCCCTACCTCTAACGGACTCGCATACTGTGAGGAAAAAGGGGCCCCAGTAAGCAAAATGAAGCGTCATATCAGCGTAAAAGAGCATACATAAGGAAACATACTGGGTTACGAAACCCTGTATGAAGGGTTGGGTTTAAGCATAATGGGCTTAGGCCTCAATTCCCAAGGCCCTAGTCAGGGAACTCACCATGCTACTATAGATAAATAGAGAGATAACCAAATATTACGCTTTATAATAAGAAAATAAGTAAAAAAATGCCACAAAAAAAAAAGAAAAAAAAAATTGGGGAAAAAATTGGTTTTTTTTTAGATTTAAAAATACTATAAAAAGGGCCCAAATTTTTTTTGAAGGGGAACTTGGCCCTTATTTTACAAAATTTTTTTGGTATGTTTTAAAAAAAAAAAAATTTTATAATAATATTTTATTACTTGTGTAAAATTTTCCCCCTACATGTTGCTGTTTTATCTACAGGGATAAAATTTCCCCAACTTTCTGCTCCATTAAATATATTCATATTTATATGATTTTTTGAAACACGAATATAATTACATAGTACATGCATTCTTTAAAAATCCTCTAAATACTCTCGGATAAGGCAACAAACCTTTTTTATTTTTTTTTTTATTGATCCTTCGGGCCCCCTAAAATTTGCAGTGGTGAAAGCAGGGCTTTTTGTTAAATAATTTTTTTAAAAGGAAAGAATTTTAATAAATTTGGTTTTTTTAAACAGGTTTTTTTGTTTAAAAGGGAAAATTTTTTTGGGTTTTTGGGATTCTGGCATCGCAAAAACGGGTTCCCTTTTTTTAAAATCAAATAATAAAGATGTTGGTTTTTAATAATCTCCCCACTCTTAGCTTAGACGTGTCACCGGGTTTTAGGAACATTATATTAGGCACAATTTTAAAAAAAACCGCAAAAATTGGGGGTTTTTTAAAAAAAATTATAACTTGGATCCTTTTAAATTAAAAAAGGGTGAAACTTCCCCGGGAAAAAATTTGGTATAATTTTGTTTTTAAAAAAAGGCAAAAGGCAGGCACTCCCGTCTACTAGCTTTTAAAATAGCAATTAAAAAAACGATTTCGCCACTTTTTTGGGGGTAATTTTTGGTTTCGAAATATTAATTGGGGTAATTAAAATTTTTCCCCGGTTTGAACATTAAAATTACACAATCTTTTTTTAAACCGCTAAAATTTGCTGTTTTTTAAAAATATTATAACTTGGATCCTTTTAAAGTTAAAAGGCTGAAACTTCCGGAAAATATTTGGTATAATATGTTATTTCAACAGGCAAAAGGCAGGCACTCTCCGTCTACTAGCTTTTTTTTAAATAGCAATTAAAAGACGATTTCGCCACATTTTGGTAGGTACTTTGGTTGGTCAGAAATAGTGATGGGATAATTCGAATTTATCACCGGTTATAGGAACATTATATTAGGCACAATCATATACTTAAACCGCTAAAATTGGCTGTTTTTTAAAAATATTATAACTTGGATCCTTTTAAAGTTAAAAGGCTGAAACTTCCGGAAAATATTTGGTATAATATGTTAAAAGGAAAAAGGCGGGCACTCTCCGTCTAACTTTTTAAAATAGCAATTAAAAGACGATTTTACTTTTGGGTAGGTACTTTGGTTGTTCAGAAATAGTGATGGGATAATTCAATTAAAAAAAATTTTATAATCCGATTATTGAAAAAACCGCTATCATGCGATTATTCAGATTTAATTTGAATTACGAAAAAAAAATTTAAAAAAAAAAAAAAAAATTAAACCTGAAAAAATTTCCCGGGAAAAGGGGTTAAATTTTTATTTTTTAATTAAAATTTTTCCCCCCCCTATTTCTGACCCCCAAATACCCCCAAACGGGCCCAAAAACGTCAAAAAATTTCCGAAAATTTTCGACGACTCACAAAAGTGACGACCCCCCTTTTTTAAAGTTAGCAATGGTCTTAACAGTGGGTAAAATTTTAAAAAAACGGAAAAATAAAAACTTTAAAAAAAAGCCCCAAAATTTTAAATTTTTTTTGTAAAAAAAATAAAATTCGGAATTTTTAAAATTTGAAAATCAATTAAACGTATAATAAAAATTAAAAACAAAATATCATTGCACAGAATATGAAAAAAAAATTGGTTTGACATTCTAGCAAAGTAGATTTATATATTTTTTCAAAAACAAGCAGTACAATAGATAGCTCAAGTGACCAATTTTGAATAAAGTTCTCTATATTTGGTTATTTGACAGGTTCTTTTAATACAAATCATGCCCATTACATTTTATTGATAAATTCAGGTAGTATAACATCTAGAGTAGAAATTTTTTTTTTTTTAGAAAATGGCTGTTTTAATTTAAGATGGTCCTTTGGTTTGACGGTCTGATTTTTATATATTTTTTAGGATTTAATGATTTGGGAAAATATAGAACTTTAGAGTTTTTACCATTTACTTATTATTGTTTTAAAAGTATATATTTAAATTTTTAGCTAAAAATATTCAATAGAACCAAAGTTATCGCGCTTTGAAGGCACCTGCTTTGAAAAAATGGACGCTCTCTCCCTGCAGTAGGATATTTTGGAACATGCGCTAAAGTTGCTGGTTATCGGCAACCCTTTTGGCTAGCGTATAAAACGAGATCCGGAGCTAAGAAGAACACAAGGCTTAACTCAAGGTGTTAGCATACCGTGCTATTAAGTGAACGACATCCTGTGCCTTAAACAGGTGTCTCCAACGTTGCCTCTGAGATGCAGGGCGACCTCTCAGAGAATATAGCCTTACTCCCTTTAATGCGGGCCTCCGGATCATATTACTTCCCTAGCTCCAAACAGAAAGCGGACAGAACCGCTTTTATAGGAAAAAAGTGACAAAGGTGCTCTGACTGAAACGGATAAATCCGTTTCGAGAGGTGCCACTCAAGGTCGCAAGCAGACAAAGGTGCGCCGGCCGAAACGGGTGAATCCGTTTCGAAAGGTGCCCCCGAAGTCAACGGCGCCTGTTTCACGGGGAAGGGCAAATCCATCCCCAACAAACAGGTGCTTAGGAAGGGTTCCCTGAATCCAAACAGAAGGCGGACAGAACCGCCTTTATAGGAAAAAGGATTCCCTGGCTTTAAACAGAAAGCGGATAGGACCGTTTTCATAGGATAAGGCCGGAGATGCGGCCTCAGAAAGAACATCTGGTTCCGGTAACAAGGACCTGGTAGCTACCCACGTCAGTAGACCGGGAGAGGAGGGCATGACGGATCTAATCGTCTGCCCGTCATACTCTCCAGGAAACAGGGACACCAGAACACATCAGAACACATTGTGCTCGTATCCGGTAGCGACACGAGTAAGAGGTGATGTAAGAACTGTTTCCCAATCTGGTATCGGATTTATTAGAATTGCGATTCTATTGGGAGAAATATAAAAAGGTGTGAGCCACAATAGACCGAGCGGTCGCAGTGGAGGGCGTAAAAAGTCCACTCACTTTAAACCTACCTACCTACCTGCCCTTCACAAAATCAACTGATTGGCTTATCTGAAAATAAAAAAATCGGCGGCGTTTTAATCTGTAAGCTTAAAGACCCGAAATGGACTATTTTGAAAAGAAAATTTTAAAAACTGTATTTTGAACAGACTTCGGAACAAAAAATTTCAAATTTAATGTATTTTTTGTCAACTTTTTGTTAAAAAAAGGAAATATTCTAAATTTTTTTAAAGTGAATCGGACCAGGGCCGTATTTAGGCGGTGGCGAGATGGGCGCCCGCCAAGGGCGCAGCTACCCGGAAGGGCGCAACATGGACCATAAATTTTTGTTTTTATCAGTTTTCAGTACCGTAGTCATATTATTATTATTATTTGTTATTGACAAAATTATTTAAATTAATAAATTACAACAGAATACTTTTATAACAAATGTTTAACTTAGATACTTAATTTAATTACACAAGTCCACAAAAAAAAGTTATGTGTGCTAGGTCTCGGATTAGGATTTTCTGTCGTATTTTTTTCTGCTGAACAAGAATCTGAAGTCAAATTTGGGGGTCAAACAGCAAAAAATCGATAAAAGGCAAAGTTTTTGATATCTAAGATTTTTTTTTTAATTTAAAAAGTCAATATATCAAAACTATAAAAGATACACCAAACTTTATTAAACATAAATTATTTTTACAAGATCTTTAATTAAAGTTATATAACTTTTTTTCTAAATGCAATATTTTACGAGTTATAATCAACAGAATTTTCAGGATTTTTTTAAGGTATACCCCAGGAAACATTTTGAAAATATTTTTTTTTCCTAGTTTTGGAATTTAACAGTAAAATGATTTGGAATTCAAATAAATAAAATAAATAATTTATATAAAAAGAAACAAAAATCACAATAATAAAAAAAAATCCTATTTTGGTATGAAATTTTTTGTCAAAATTGTATCTTCTTTATTATCTATCTTACCAAAAACATTTTTTTTTAGGTTTTTATTAATTTTTGCTAACTGGCTCCTAATTTTGACTTCAGATTCGTGTTTAGCGAAAAAAAGACACCAGAAAATCTTAGTCCGACACCCAGAACACACCACTTTCTTTTGTGGACCTTTGTTATTTTTAATATATTATAGACTAAAAAAATGTATGAATTATTAATAAAATATTACTTTATCCTGGTACCTACAGCAAAAATGTAACAGTTTATGTATTTTTTTTTAATATTTAACCTGCGAATAAATTGGTATTTTACAAATTGGGGGCACTAGTTCTTTTTACTATCAGTAGCTTAGAAAAAATTTAAATCTTCCAACATTTCTTAAACTATTATGCGTTTTTACGTTGGCCAAAATTAAGACAGTACGAAATAAGAAACCAATGTACAGCATAGAGTGACGACTTACTGATCATAACACTATAAAAAAACGAAATCCTCGGACAAAAACTTTAAGCCTACAACTTTTCACTTTAATTTGGTAAAATTTTCGAGAAAACACCCATTTTCTGTTTTTTGCTGGGAAGTCTCCCATTCTCCAAATCCCTCGGTGTGTGAGGGAGGGGGCGCAAATGTTAAACCTCGCCTAGGGCGCACCCATACCTAGATACGACCCTGAATCGGACAATCCGTTCTTGAGATATGATGGAGGAAAGTTTGAAAAACATAGTTTTAAGAAAATCGCGTTTGAAGTTTCAAGTACAGGTACCACTATAAAAATTCTAACTTACCATTAATCTACCATACCAAGGCTAAAATAAATTTTACAACGAAAATAACTACACCAATTTTTTCCTAAACTTGTTTAAACTTGTCTGCCTGTATGTTTATAATGGCTTTAAATTTTGAAAAATTACTCTACCACCATATTCTAGACGTATTAAGAAAACAATTTATGAAAAAAAAAATATCGGATTTTTGAACCTTTCAAACCAGAGAACATATTAATAAATGTTAGTTAAACTATTTATTTAAAGGGGAATTTTTTTCCCCATTTTTATTTTATCTATTCTTTTAAAAAAAACAAAAAATTTTTTTATAAATTTAATGTATGTTTATTCTTTTTAAAAATCAACCTTCTTTTTTAAATAATAATTAAATTATTTTAAAATACCTATCGGTTAAAATATTTAACTCAAAATAAATAATAAAGGCTTTTTAATAGCAAAAATTGATAATCACTTTAGTGCCTGCAAACGTTAATTTTGACGGCTTAGGTATAGGATATAATATATTATACAAGAAATCTGCTTGGAGTCTTGTGCAACACCTAAAACTAAAATAATATATAAAATGTTTTATTTCATATAAGCAACCAATACCTTCTTTCGGTATAACCGCAAATACCATCAATTTAAAAATATTTTAGCTGAGTTGCCCCCATCGACATACAAATACCTTTAAATTTTTTTAAAATTTTACTATGTGGGACTCCCTGTATTATGCATATAATATAAAAACAGTTGTAAAGTAAAAATTTAAAAAGGAAAAAAAAAGGTTCTGTGTTTCCTTGTTTTTCCATCCATTATTAACGTTTTGACCCATCACCCTTTTTAAATAAAAGAAAGCCCTAGTTTTGTATAATAATATAATAAGGAAAGGAAAGAAAAAGAAAAGAAAAAGGTTTTTTTACAAACAGGAAACAAAAAAACCCCAAAAGGCATATAATTTTGGTTTAAAAATTTTTAAAGGGTTTTCCCCCAAATTTTGTTTTTTTTTCCGGGGGGACTCATCTTTTTATCTTTTAAATAGGCAGCTTGAGACACTTCTTTTCTTTATCAGTTAGTCTGGTAAATGTTAATAAGATTAAAAATATAGCTTAGTAATTAACAGTTATAAATACGTCTATCCAAATATCTTTGTTATATCTAGAATACGGTAGTTCTGACACATGCAGGGTGTATATTACCTTAAATATTTAAGCGAATTTTCCCCCTGTCATAACTTTGTTATGGTTTAACATAAAGGGGTTTTAAAAATTAGGTAAATTCCCAAAAAGTTGTCTCCAAAAACCGTAAAAATTTGAAAAAAAAGGTCAAAAGGTTTCGAGTTTTTTAATTTTAAAAAAAAGCTTTTTAAAAGACTAACTCATTCCCCTTCTATTCATTCATTCATTGATTCATTAAAGTTATAAACCTGAGTTTCTTTTTTTAAAATTTAAAAAAAATTTTTTTCCCCCTTTTAAAGAAGTAAAAAAGAAAAAAACCTTTTTCCAAAAACACTAATGTAAAAAAAAGGGGAGTTCCTATTCAAAATTTGGGAAAAAAACCCAAGGGGTTCCAAAAAAAAATTTTCCCCAATTTTTTTTTTAATCTTTTTACTTGGCAACTCTTTTACGGGTGTGTCAATATTTAAGAGGCCAAGATCTTTGGATAGAAACTTGGCCCTGTGTGTGTTTTTGATATGATTCTTATGATACAAGACGTAATTTTTAATTTGATATAGGCTAAGTAGGGTTAGAGCCTAAGTTACAACGTAGGTGGGTACCTTAATTCAAGTAAGAGAGAGATTATTAACATAGGACCTGAAGATTTTCGATTTTGAAGAAAAATAAAATCTTTTGTGGACAGGATGTTTCATAGTCTAGGTACTCCTAAGATAAAGGAAAATCAAATTGGCAATGCCTTGTCATCACAGATAGACTCTAAAAGAATGTATATGAGTGACACTTTATGTTGGACCACTGAAGGTTTAAAAAGCAGATATTGTATTAGAACTTATTCATAGTAAAAAAAAAACATTTAAAACAGGTATTAAAAGAAGAAAGAATAGGCATATTCTGTCTGACCATGATTTCGGACATTTTATGGAGACAGGAGCAACTGTCCGAAAAGAAAAAATTAATAGAGACATAAAAATAGATTTGGCAGTAAATTAACCACCACGATTTGAGAACCCCAAAATTTTTAAACATGGGCTCCAAAGGGTTTTTTTTTAAGCCTTTTTACTACTAGTTTTTTAATTTTTTAATATATTAAGACTACGATGCACGACCTATTAGAAATATCAAGAGTAAACGACGGTGGTCTATTAGGACCAAATATGGCGGGTGATTTTTTGCTTTTAGTAATACTTTCGGTAAAAAAATTTTTTTATTATTAAGTTCTTACATATTTTTTAAATTTTTTTTCATTACATGGAAAAAAAATCTTTCTTAGTTTCATTGAAATAAAAAAAAATTAAAAAAAATGTGATTTTAAACAGTGTTTTTTTAAAAATTAAATATTTAAAAAAACGTTTTGAAACAAAATTTAAAAATTCTTATATAAAAGGGAAACCCAGGACTAAAAAAAAATGCAAATAGGTGTTATTAAAAAAATTCATTGCAGAAATTGCATAACCCCAAACAGATCCTATTTATTTGCTTGCTGGTCCGCACATTCTCTACAGTAGGCTAAAATATGTTTCATGCAGTGCCAGCATTTGCAAAATTAACAAAAATAGCGTGTTTAACGTTTTTTTTTTAACATTTATAAGCCCAATCTTTTTTTGGAGGGGTTCAGGTTAAACCCCGGGTTCCCTAATTTTTTCAGCGGAATCACGAATGTACCTGTGTTCCCAGAAGAACTTTTTAAAGGGTGTGGTTTTTTAAATTTTTTCCAAATTATTTATAAATAGTTGTTATGCTTTTTTTATATCAAAAGTAGGATTATTATGTCTTACAATTACAAAAGTATTGATGAAGGCAACATTTATCAATCCATAAAAATTTCTAAAGGCCAACGTTTTTTATTTTTTTCAAACATTGAAACTTGATGACTTTTGTCCACAAATTTCCCCATCCCTTTTATTGTATTATGAAAAAGTTAATATCTGTTTGGGTACCCAAACCCCTCCACTGCATCAGTGTGATGAGTCGATGAAAGTCACCACCCCTTTTTAAAAATATTCCGGGGATGAGAAACTATATTTTCCCCTTTTAGTGTGACATAAATAAAAAAGGGCCCTCAATAACTCAATAAAAAACCAATAAATAACTCAAGGTGTTAGCATACCATGCTAGAGTAAAAAAAACATCCTTTCCTTAAACGGATGTCTCCAACGGGGCCTCTAAAAAACAGGGGGAAACACCCAGAGTATCTAGCCCCCCTGCCCCTAATAGGGGGTCTGCCGTTGTGGACTATTACTTCTTTTAGTTCTAAACAAAAAACGGGCAGAACCTTTCATAGAAAAAAATGACAAATAGTGGAGTAAAATTTGGAAAAATCCTTTGTTATCGAGAAAAAAAAAAACCCGGGGTAGAACCCAAAACCCGACTTAGTGGGATTCTTTAATAAGGTAAGTACTTTTTTCGACATTTTTATGGGCAAGAACTTTTTTTTTTTCGAAAAAAACCCAAAAAAAAACGGTTTTTTTAATAAAACACTTTTTTTTAAAATCTCCACTGCTTTTCTCTAATAATATTCATTTATCAGGTTTTTTTTTTCGGGGGGTTAAAAATAAAAAATAGCGCTTGAACAACGTCGACTTGAAGCTGATTTTTTGTTTGTTAAAAATTTTTTAAAAAAATTTTAAAAATCAAAAATTTTTT
>JAHBCN010006622.1:0-47574 GCA_019359885.1 Listronotus oregonensis
ATGACTTAGTACTCCACTTATACCTATGTTACTTGCATCACACGTCAATGTTATTGGTAGTTTGGGATCAAAGTGAATAAGACAATTATCATCTATCATTCCTTTTTTTATTTCTAGAAACGCACTTTCACACTCTTTTGTCCATTTAAATATTTTACTTTCCTTATGTAACAACTTGTAAATGGGTTGCAATATTTCTGCCATATTTGGAATGAATTTATGATAATAACACTGACCAACATTCTAAAACTTTTTTTGCCTCCCTGGAATGATTGTGGCTGGATTTTATATATTTTGGCCTGCTGAATCCAGATCTGGCTTCAGATTTTCGATATCAGCCTTCAATAATGAGGGAGAGACACATGTTTTGATATTAAGCAAAATTCAATAAAAACTCACTTTAATACTGATTTATTAATTTAAAAAATAAAAAGGTATGATACATTTTAGTAACAGTTAATTTATGTTCAGTATAAACATTTTCAAGTGTTATTTTATTTTAATATTCATTTCCTTGAACTCTTCCTTCTATAAGAAAGACTGGGTGTGTCTCGTATTAGGGTCCAGCAATAGTCGGCTAACATATTCGGGCTCCACTTTCCAGTATATCTTTTCTCTATCGATGCGATGTCTTGGTGAAATCGTTCCCCATGCTCGTCCGATATAGCTCTAGATTTTCAGAAAAAAAGTCCAAATGGGAATGGACAAAGTGAAGTTTTAGGGACATGTTGCATTTTAAAATATGATAGGCCGTGAGCAGTTCTTCCACGAGTTCACGATAATTTTCTGACTTGGTGTTTCCAAGAAAATTTTTGCAAACACTTTCAAATGCATTCCATGCCCGTCTTTCATGGTCACTTAAAATGTCCGTGAAGTTGGCATCTTTAAAGAGTTGCCTAATTTGGGGACCAACAAAATTCCTTCTTTAATTTTGGCTTCACTTATACGTGGAAATTTCTCTTTTAAATAGTTGAAAGCATTTCCGTTTTTATCCAGTGCTTTTACAAAATTTTTGATCAATCTAACTTTATGTGAAGTGGAGGTAAATATATTTTTCTTTCTGAACTAACGGTTCTCGGGTCAAATTTTAACTCAACTTCTATTTTTTCACGTGGAGGCCAAACCTTTATTTTATAATGTTTGTCTCTTGCACGGCTGTCCCACTCACACAAAAAGCAGCAGTATTTTGTGTATCCTGACTGCAGTCCTGTCAATAACGCTACCACTTTCAAATCTGCACATATATTCCATTTGTGATCTTCGTACTTTATACATCTGAGTATCATCTTCAGATTGTCATATGTTTCTTTCATATTTACCGAATGAGCTATAGGAACGGATGGATGTTTATTTCCATTATAAAGTAAAACAGCTTTTAGACTTGTTTTAGACGAATCTATGAATAGTCTCCATTTATCGGGCGTATATGGTAAGTTCAGTTCGACCATTGTGAGAGTAGATTCCCCTTTTCTGTAGATGGACACCTTAACTCCTTTTTCCAAGAGGTTCCACTGCTGCAGGCGGGATCCGAGAAGTTCCGCTTTTGTTTTCGGGAGGTCCAAGTCACGAACAAGGTCATTCAATTCACCTTGAGTGATCAATGGAACTAGGGATGTAGCTTGGTCCGGCTTCTGGGAATCTCGAGAGTCTGATTCGAATCAAGCGTGTAACTCTCAGGTGGTTGGGGAATGGGTAATGAATTGTCATGGGGTACTGGTCGCATTGCAGACGGAACATTGGGATACTGAATGCTACGCTTAGTTTTGCTAGTAATTCCTTTGATATTCGTCATGCAAAAATAACAATCATCTACGTGATTACGAGGTTCCCTCCAAACCATTGGAACTGCAAATGGCATAGATTTATGCGTACCTTTTAGCCATCCCGTCAATGTTCTCGAACACGAACTGCAACACACTTTTGGGGCCCAGGACTTATCTTGATCGCCAACTTTACATCCAAAGTACAGTTCATAACCTTTTACTAGTGAAGATATCGGTTTTTGGTACGCCTTCGCGGTAACTCGCCACAAATATAACAGAATTTATCAGCTTTATTAACACAAATTCGTGACATTTTTCTTACACGTAGATCTATCTAATCGAAAAATCAACAGATGTTTACTAAATGATTATAAAATAACGACTAAAGGGATATTTCAAGCATAGATCCACCTACCTGTCCATAATAATAGGTCGCCCATTTATTACCCTCTACTAGACCCTTCCGAGAAATCTGAGGCTAATAAAAACATTTGAGGGTTAGTTGTATATTAGTATAAGTCCAAATATTACAAATCACACGATTTTTTTATAGGGAGGATTTTTCTGTTAGGCAGTGTAATTAACCAAACCAGCTAATTTCCTAACTTCGTTAATATTTGTCGGTCTTGGAGCATTTAAAATAGCTTTCACCTTGTCATCTGACTTTTTAAGACCTTCCTTTGTAATTTTATGCCCGAGGTAAATTAATTCATTTTTAAAAATTCACACTTTTCTTTTTTTACGGTTAACCCTGCATTGCTTAATTTTTCTATGACTTTTTTTAGATTTTCTAGATGTTCTCTATCATCTCTCCCTGTTACTAAGACATCATCTATATAACCTATTACGCCTTTCATACCCTGAAATAAAGTGTCAATTTGTTTTTGGAATACGCTACTTGCAGTCGTTATCCCAAAAGGTAACCTATTCATTTTGAAAAGTCCCCTGTGTGTATTTATGGTTAAAATTTTACCTGACTCTTCATCTAACTCGAGTTGGTTATAAGCTTTGCTCAAATCGATTTTTGAAAATTTTGCCCTTCGCTCAATTTTTGCAAATAAATCATTAATTAACGGTAATGGGTAAGTAAAATCCTTTAAGAATTTATTTACTGTAACTTTATAATTACCACACAATCTAATCTGACCGTTATTCTTTAAAATCGGTATGGCGGGTGTAGCCCAATCACTATTTTCTATTGGAGAAATCACACCATCCTTTACTAATTTATCTAACTCATCATCAATCACACTCCTGTAGGCAAGAGGAGGATTCTTATATTTTATAAAAATAGGACTTGCATCCTCTCTTAAATGTATTTAACTTTAACATTCTTAAGTGCACCCAAACGTTCAAAAATACGCTCGAATACTCACCGATTAATTTTTCCACTTCCTCATTGACATCAACATGATTGATACTTTGATATTAACCTTAAAACCATTCAGCCAATCTCGACCAAGTAGGCCTGGACCCCGCCGTTGACAACGTAGAACTTGACAGGCTTTGTGATGTTTTGATACTGACATTCGCCAAGAAGCTTCCTTCTGACCCGAAAGTATTTCCACCATAACCTCTAAACACTACTGTCTCGGCATCCAACCTAAAACGAGAAAAATGTCTTAAATATACATCTTTGCTAAGTGCACTCACTGCACTGCCCGTATCAATCAGCATTTGACACCATGAATTATTTATTTTTGCTTTTATAAAAAATGGATTTGTTTTGTTTACATTGTAAATGGGCAAAATATTGATTGATGAGTTATTTTCATTTTTATTTTCTGAATACCAAAGTCTACCTCTTCTCCTTCTGATATCTCTTCTAAAAAATGCATTTTTTTTATTTTTATAACAAACTTTTCTAAATGCCCTGTCTTTTTGCAAATTTGACATTTGTGATTTTTATAAAAACAATTACCTTTATGTTTACTACCACACGTTCTGCATAAATTAAAATTACTACTATGTAAATTATTTCTATTGAAATTTTTGGATAATATCCCGCAATTATTATTATAATTAAAATGTTTTTGTTTATTATTAAAATGTGAAAATTGACTTATCTGTTGTTTTTGACCTTGACCATAGAATTAATACATACACCTGTTAATTCTATGACGTTGACTTTGATGGACATTTGACATCTTTGACATCGAAGCTCCGCCCCTTTTGTCATCTGCCGGATTCGGATTCGACCTGCTCTGTACTGCTCTGGATGGGTCACGTGGTTGGGTGACGTAGCACACATTCCGGTTGCCGCTATTGCCATTTTCACTTCCCCCAGCGCTGATTTTCACCAAGTCTTCGACTTTTTGTGCCAAGTTGATTAGATGGTCCAATTCCGATGTTTCATCTTCCTCGCAGAGACGATCAAATATCTTTGCTGAATATATTCGCTTACGAATTTATCTTTTAGCACAGTTTTGAGCCGATTTTCGAATTTGCAATCAATAGCTGTACTTGATTCTTGCATACCATTCCATAACGGATTCATAGCTTTCTTGTTGAATTTTATAAAATTTTCTTCGTTCTCGCCACAGGCTTTTCTGCATATCGTATTGTTTATTCATCATGTTACATAGTTCTTCATATGTTTTTTGCTTAGGCAAATCTGGGAAAGACAAATCTCTCAACAACTTATATACTGTTGGACTTACGGAACTTAGTAAAACAGCAATTTTGATTTTTTCTTCCTTTATGGCGTTGGCTTCAAAATGTTGTTCCAATCTTTCTTTATAAATTGTGAAATCGTCGTTTTCTGGAGTAAATTCTTGGAATTTGGTTGCCGCCATTTTGCAAAAACACGTGTTGAAGAGCACGCCGGTAAATTATTTATGCAATTTTTCGATGTACTTCTTTTTAATCCTTTTGATCCTCGTCGCCAATGTTGTAACGTGTTTGAAATAAAATATCGAGGTGGTTTCACTTAACACATTATTTATTATCACAGTCAAATTAAATCACAGTTTACTTAATACTATCAGGACATGTGGCTAGGTAGACGGCCCAGGTAAGAGAGAGCGTTTCTCTTCTCCGATGCCTTGTGCATCGCTTAGAATCGCGCATGGCATTGTTGCCAAACTTAGATTAATAATTTCTTAGTTACTGCACTATCAACATGAAATGTTTTGAAAATAACATTTTTAAACTGGGGTATACTATATACCACATTATACTAAATAGAAAATACACCAATACTGTCAACTTTTTTATCTGAATTTTACCAGCTTTACTGACAGGTTAAACTATTGCTACTTAGTAATCATTTATCACATCAAAAAGAAGTTTTTTTGTTATGGCTTTTTTAAAAACCTAATACATGCAATAAATTGAAGGTAACATGCAGGTAATGAACATGGTGGTAATGCAACATTTAGATAGAAATACTGGATGGCTCCATTATCCAGATTTTCGATTATACAGAATAAACTTTGCAGCTTTGGGTGAGTCATTTGAGAGTCAATTCTGGTAAATTCTTATAAAAATTTAAAAATGGTTAAGCAATATGGAGTTATCAATAATTTCAGTTAGGTTATTCAGCTTTTTACTAGATGTATAAATTTTAAATTTCAACATCCCGACACTCGCAGGATTTGACAGAAGCAAAATTAAAAGTTTAAATTATCTTAACATAGATTGTTAATCAAGTTAAATCAGTGAGATCTGTTACACTTTAATCCCACAATAAATATTTTTTTAAAATACTAAACAAGTTGTTGGGGTTAATATTTTAAAGGTATATTATCAAACATTATAATACAAATATCCTAAAAATAAAACATTCTTATATATCATCAAATGTAATTTTACACTGCTTCATATCATTTCTAAGAGTGTCTAAAATTTTCACTTTTTCTTTAATATAAGGTAAACCAAAAATAATAAGAGTTCTCAGTTTTTTAAGACTTACTAAATGTAGGAGACCTGGTTCAGTAATATTAGCACACTGAGAAACTTGTAAAAACAACAATGACTCTTTAACATAAGATAATTCCTTAAGGGCTTCATTTTCAAGATAAGCACAATCATGAAGGATAATTTTACTGATGTATTTACATCCTTTCAAATGTTCAAATCCATTGGCCATAATAGAACTACCACTTGCATCAATCTCTTGTAACCTAACCTGTACTTCTTCCTTGGGTAAATGATTATAGTCAGCTTCAAATTCATCTGAATTAACCCATTTTACTTTACCACCATTTCGCAAAATCCACTCAGCACAAGTTCTGTCAGGGCCAAATTCTTTTTTCCGGTCCTCATCAAGAGTATTAAACTGCTTGTTTATCCAATGAAAGAGGGATCTTCTTTGAACATTAAATATGTTATTTTTACAAGTTTGAATAATACATTGCATCGTAAAAGGTATAAAATGACTATGTTAAAAGGAATAAGTGTATGTTGAGGGTTATTTTCATGTAAGTGTTTCACCCTTCGTCACCTAAAAGAAATAATTAAATTAGTAAAAAGCTAGCAAACAGTTATTTATTGACTTACACAAGCTTCCAAATAATCAATTTTCCTTTCCAAAATAGTTAATTTTTCATTTAAACCAGCAAGTTTAGAACGACAAGACAGATCTAAAAAAAAACAATGACATGATTAATTTGTCAACCAAAGGTTACTCATTTACCTTACCGAAAGAGTTTAAGAAGTCTGTAATTTTTTTGATGCTGATCGTAATAATTTCGATATATTCTCTATTTACCCAGTCTTGTTGTATTTGTTTTTGTACGGTCTCACCTCTGTTCGAAGGTGCAGCCATTGTTGTTTATCGTTTATCACAAAATACGAAAGGAAAGAGTTGTTTATCTCAGACGAAAGAAAGAGTGTTTATGGAGTTTTTTTTTTTTTTAATTTTGGAAGTGTCTACTGCTGGGTCCACGCTGGGACTTTCTTTTTTAATCCGACCAGTGAGTACATTAATGTGTGAACCAGAGTTTATTAATAATAGACTCTGGTGTGAACCAGAGCGGTCCTGGTAAAATAGTATTTGATATGAAACACATTTTTGCGAGGTAATCATAACATACCGGTATGAAGATATTAGTGACGTCATGCTTTGTTTTGGGAATTGGCGTACAACGCACGTGTTAAAGGCATAGAATTAACAGGTATGTATTAATTCTATGGTTAAAGGTGATGCCATTTCTTTTTAATGTGATTGTTATTATTTGGTGTATGTAATTGGGTGAAGATTTTTTTAAAACTATAATATTGTTATAATCGTCTTCTTTTTATCCAAACGACTTAGGCTCTGTGCCAGCATTATTTCTCAACACTAAATACCTGCTGTATGGCAGCAAAAACTATTTCTGATAATATGGCCTTAAAACATGTGTCAATATAATTTGACGATCTCCATTTTGGATATATTTATTAATTTATTTATTCAACTACAGGCGGTTACATAAAAAATATCTAAGTCTCAATACATGCTGTGTATTATACATATTTACTTGTGGCACAGCATAACTAACAGGCAGTACGATCTCTACGTGGCAGCGCCTTTGACATTTTTAAGCATAAAACACGAAAGAAATGCACACGACAATTACAATTTAAATAAAGAAGACAGATCATATTCCAGCAAAATGGCGGCTGAACCTGCAAAAAATGACCGTACTTACCCGCCAATTTATGAAATTGTGCTACTCTTTGTTAGTTATGCTGTGATGCCGATATGTTGTGGTAACCACAACTAACCCTTTTTTATTCTGTGGTGGTTACCTCGCAAAAATTTGTTATAAATAAATATAAAGGATGGAATTTTTGTTTATATCCACACATCCACATTCTTTTTATCTAAATTAAAAATTTATATTATTCTTGTTTTTCTATAAGTTAAAGAATTTTCCTATGTGTATTGTTGTGTACATAAGTATGTTAAATGTATTTGTATCTGTAAAAAATATCTTTGGGTTTTTAAAGCACAGGAAAATAAAGGGTTAGTTTAAAAGTTGTAAACATGGAAGGTCGAAGGAATACTATTGTTTAAAAAATTAATTTTATATTTTTTATGACCTATGGACGGTCTTACAGTTAAAAAAGAGTTGGATGATGGAGAAATTACTATAGAGTACAATGATGTAAGTGCATTAAATCAAACTCTTCCACTTAAAAATGCAAGACTAAAAAGCAAAACCACCAGTAAAACCTTGAGCAATAAAAACAAAACACCCCAACTTGACGATAAAGTACTTATACCATACAAAACCCCAAAACTAGAGCCTAAAACTGCAAACAATAATGTTAATAAAATTTCTCAGTCTTATGCCAAAAATGAAGTTACGAAGAGTATGTCTTTTTCTCATATCAATAAAAGTACTACGGATATTGTGATTACTAAAGTTGATTCAGAGAAATGTACATTAGATATAACCAAAGTAACTAAAAACAAAGTTGTGAACTGTAGTAATGTAAATGTTTCTCAAAATGGCCAAACAGATCCATTTAAGAAAAATTTAAAAACCTTGCCAGGTCCTTCTCATAATACAAATCCAAGTACTTCTCATGCAAAGCCAATTCACCCCTTACTGGATGGAGCCACATTTTTGCATACACAGGTGCACTCAAACTCGGTATTACAGTCATTGCTTAAAGATATTGTTAGTTTAAATAATGAGGAAGATAATGTTGATGAGGATGCAATAAATGAAGAAATAGCCAAATTAAGATCTGAAAATAATCTGCCCTCATTTAATGTAGAGGTAAGTATTTTAGGCAGTATTTATTTTTACAAAGCTGTTTTTAGCTGTAACTTACAGTAGGTATAAGTAAGGAGTATTTGTATTATACTAGGGTCTTAGTGGTCTGTGTCTATGATTTAGTATGAAAACTACATTGTAAGCCAAAAAGATAAAATAGAGAAGTTGTGCAGTAACACATAATGCCTATTTAAAAAATAATTTAAAATATACAAGTTCTCTTAAAACTTGTTTTATTAGGAAATTTCACATTACATTTTTTACTTTTAAGAGGCCTCAATAAGTAAAGATTATATGAAGGTGCTTTTGAGCTTCATTTTTATTTTCATTGAATAGCTTTTAAAAAATTATGATAGGAAAGTGAAACACATTTTGCTTTATTCTAAACATAATTTGCTCAGCAATAAAGTAATCAAAACATCAACATTTTTTGTGTTGATAACTATGAAAAATTATAAATACAATTATGGTGATCTATCACTAATTAACAAATTTTGGAATTTTTGGGGTGTCCAATTTAAAAAAAAAATATTAGGAAAGTTTTAAAACATCCTGTGTCTTAAATACAGGGTACATGCATTTTATGTTATAGTATTTTCAAGATATGAGCAAGTTTTTTTAGGTCAATGTATTATAGAATCTTATTGTTTATGTAAATAATTTACTTTTGTGTTTTGGCCATTTAAATCAAACTAGAACCTTTTTTAAGACTGACAAGTAACCACTTTATTACAACAGCACAACCAGTATTTTTTTAAAATTATTTGGACAGTATGTATACAAAATTTTAAGACATGTTTCTGACCTCAAAATAGATTGAATTAAGTCAAGTTGATCATATCTAAAAGTGTTTCGCTATAAAACAGATGTGTTTTTATCTGGTAAGTGTATGTATTTGTGGATAATCTTTTTCAACTGTTGAACTTATTTGTTGGATGAGTTATTTGGCCAAGAAAATATCGTCAATTACCTTTGAGCATTAATTAACTATAATAATAAAGCAATAAGTAAATATTGGAAGTAAATTTATTGGAAAAATCACATCACTCAAGCAAATGTGCAAAATAACCGCCATTAACACATTTAAAGTAATAAAATCGGACTTATCCTAATGTTTGAGGATAATTAAAACACTTGCCTGCACTTAAAATTCGCGTCAATAAATCTAAGCAAATGTTTAATGCAGACTTGTCATCTTTTTTAAGAGCACCCGACAAACAGAAATGACACATATTTAAAACTGGATAATGTGGTGGTCATTTTACTGGTGCGTCATTTAATCTTCCAATTCATCATTTGGAATACTGGTAATGTAATTATTACCAAACAGCAACGACAAAATTGAGTGTGGAATTACTATGCATATAATATCATAGTGCGTCTGAAGTAAGAGTGGCAAAGGATCCCGCACAATCCTTATGGAAGATGGGTTTTGACCAGTTTTTTATAAACTTTGTAAATTTATAGTTCTTAACAAGCAGATCAAAAGTCTTAATGGGTACGAAATCCGTTAACCCTCCAACAACCCCAAAGCTGAGGAGAATGCATTTGACTGACTACTGGTCAAAATTGCCTTACAGAAATATTTAATACTATGGTCGAACTTAAGCTTAGACACCCACACAGTTATTAGAGTTAAGCCTGACATTCCCCAAACACTTAACTACTCCCCTCCCCCAACCCTTCAACTTTTCCAAACCCTTTGTTGGCGAATTTTGTAACACAGCCACAGAAACTATCACAACCCAATATCCTTTGACCCCACCAATAGAAGCCCCACCTCCACCCCATACCAGAGCCTGCCATGTAAATTTTTCCCACTTACTGGTGGTAAAACCGTTTAATCATGAATTCCCTTCAACGGCTAGCGAAATGATATTTACCCAGTACCCTTTGTTCCCAACTGTTGAACCCCCCACTCCACACTGTGTCAAAGCCTGTCATGTGACATTTTTCTGCTTACCAGTTAATACACACAAACATTGAATGGAATTCAGTATCAAACGATTTCACAACCTGAAAGCAAGGAAAACTCACATGACTGCGTAATTTTGCAGATTTGACTTTGAAATGAGCTTGACCATGACCTGATAGGGTCAAACTGACCCCGAATTCGGGTTCAGCGACCCCAAAAACCTAACGATACCATGGTCAAGTCTTTCGGACTTTCAACTTTTTTTTTGTGGGGCTGTGTTATCAGTCAAATGCATCCTACTGACAACTGCGGGTGTATGGGGGGTATTGGAGGGTTATCGAGTTTCGTACCCATTATGACTGCTGATCTGCTTGTTAAGAACTCTCAATCTGCAAAATTTAAAAAAATTGGCCGAAACTCATTCCATAAGGTGGGCGGGGTCCTCTTTCAAAAGAATTGGTAATGTATTTTGAAGAAAATTTTAAAAGCCTAGCAATTTAACGCCTATTTACTTGAAAAAATCCGTGCACCACGAGCATTCTTAACTTTCTTGAAGTTTATTGAACGTTTAATGGAACAATAAACTTGAAAATCAAGAATTTTAATCCTTAATTAACTTGATGTTTGCAAGGAATTGATATATTTTTTTTTCTGGGAAAGGGGCTCATTCACTAGAAATATTCAAGTATTAAAAAAGATTGTAAATACATCCAGTTACCAGATCAAAATATCTGGTTTGCTATAATGTTCATGATAAAATATATCAGTATGTACTGATGATCTTATGTTTATAAACTTTTATTTTTTTTATGGTGTCTAATTATACACTAAAAAAAACATTAAAACCAGTTTGCACGTTTTTAAGAAACTTGAAAAAACCCAATACCTATTTCTTAAATATTTTGATGCTTTTTATCGTCTGAACTAAATAATCTCAGATATAACTGAGTTTGCTTACATGGACCTACTTGACGTGGGGAGTAGATATGTCATAAAATACTGTACACATAATTTCCAGACACCCTATATATTATAATATATTTATATTATTCTAAAAAAAATTCCAGGTTTCATTAACATAATCATTATTATTGCACAAATTGAATATTCATATATTTAAAAAGCTCTTACGCTTTGTATTATTTTTTAAAATTCTTTTATAAAGGATACAGTAACTGTGGAAACAGAGGATTCTGATTATTCTTATGGTTCTGAAGATGAAAACTATAGTTACTATAATTTCAAGGATTCAGAAAATTATGGCAAAGACAGTGGATACGATAATGAAAGTCAGTACTCAGAAAGGTAAGAAGTTAGAAAAAAAAAATATATATATATATATATATATATATATATATATATATATATATATATATATATATATATATATATATATATATATATATATATATGAAATAATTCTCAAAAAAATCCGAAATTGGCGTTACTCCAGAGCGTTTTCATTTTTTTCATTTAATATCGATTTTTTTTTGCACAAGTCGTAGTTAATGTCTCAATTGATTAAAATATTATGATGGTCCCCAACTTTTTTCAGTTTGAACCGAGTATTAAAAGTAAAAATAAAATATTAAAATGAGGGAATGACAGGTTAGTGAGGGAATGATGTTCAATAATATGATTACTACTATAAAAAAAAAACTCTAAAATGCTTCAATTATTTTTTTTATTGGAAAACTTTATTTACATATATCACTAAATACAACAATTTAACTTATAACCAACAAGAAATATTGATTTATCGATATACAGTGTGTCTACGTAAGTTCTCACCATATGGAAAAATTTTTTATTATCAATTTTATGAAAAGTTATTCCTATATAAAGTTCTACATGTTCCAAAACCTTAAATGCAATCATCAGATATCAATTTTTTTCAGTCATGCTACGAGGTTGCTCCAAAAAATATGAATTTGGTTCAGGAGTAGATAACCTTTATTTTTTGACAATATCGAAAATTCAATTGTTATTAAGGAAAGTTAGTCGGAACTAAAAACTTACGTACAAGTAATACAATTACATCCACATACATAAAAAAAATCTTTTTTTTCTTTTTATCTATACAAATGTAACTGCAGTTCTGCGATGAAATTTAGGATGCACGGATAAACAACGTTTAAACGTTCCGTAACTACAGCAAGATTTGCATTGTTATTGTTTATGTTCAAAAGTTTCATTGTGAATTATTTTTTTTTCTTTGAAATTTTTTCTTTTAATTTTTCCAAATCTATATTTCATATTATTATTAAATCAGTCTAGAACTCTTCAGATCAGAATGAAAATAGTCATCAAAAACAAATATATATATATATATATATATATATATATATATATATATATATATATATATATATATATATATATATATATATATATATATATATATATATATATATATATTTATATATATATATATAAAGTAAAATAACAGAATTCAGTATATAACTCTATAAAACATGTATTGCGTGAATATAAGTTAATTAATAATCTATAAAAGTTTTTAAGTCCACGGTGATCGCCCTGCCATGTGCTGGAAAAAGTCAAAGTGTTTCTTTAATGGACACTAAGCGTAAAGTTTATTTGAGATGTGATTAGCGATTCCATATCTAAAGTTAAATTATTTATGAAAATACATTATTCCCTCACCCAATGATCATTCCCTCATCAAAAAAATTTATGAGGAGATGACGATGAGGAATGACGAAACGAAAGAATATTGCCATTGCCTCGGCGAACATAACCTTAGTTCTATATGGCCGTAAAGTGTACTCTAGTACTACCGGAAACATATACACAAATATGCTATAAATATTGTATAAATAAGTGGTTTCCTTTTTAAAAAATGACGTGAGGGGAATGATTCTTAAAAATGTAATATTAAAAAATATATATATATATATATATATACTTCTAAAAGAAAAAAAACGGGATTCGGTAAAAGTTCCAAATTTTGCGACAATCACGCCTGTTTTAAAACGGTGAGGGAATGACAAGTTTTTTAAGGACAAATTTTAAAATATATTTAATAATACTTCCATTCACACCTTTTTTTAAAGTATAAACTTTTTGTACTTACAGCCAATACTATCAAATATAAGTTAAAAATAATATAATAAACAATTTCTAAGAAATTGTTTGTTTTTTAGTTTTAAGATTCCATTTTGAATTTAACAGTTGGGATATAGTGAGGGAATGATATATATATATATATATATATATATATATATATATATATATATATATATATATATATATATAACTACACATATATATATGTGTGTGTCTTGTGAGTGTTAGGTAACTGGCATTGTCTAAACGTGTAAGTGTGCCGTCCATTTTTATTGCTCATGTTGTTTTGTTAAGATAACTTCTTTATTTTTATGGACATGCGATTTTATTAATGCTTTTGCCGATAGTTCGAGGCATAGTTTCAGGTACATGTATGGAAGCTTGTCAACAAGAACTTTTTTTTTTGATAATAAAGCAATTTTTGACTTTGACTTAAAAAGCTACAATCGCGTCTGGAAAATCAAGAGCATCATCCCAGCAACTACCATTCTAATATTTATTATCGGGCCATTTTAATTTTGAAAAGGCGTAAACAAAACAAAAATGAAGAAAATGTCTTCCCTTGGTCAACTGCATACTAACTTTTGGATAAATGCAATACAATTTACAATTAGTTCACTTGTTTTTGTCACTTAAAAAAAATGGTATTAGGAATAGATTTTAAAAAACAGAGTAAAATATCGTAAACAAAAACAATAGCGGCATAATCACATAACCTGAAATTAAGTACTGAGCAATTATTAACTCTAATATCCCTATTTTCGCAACCATAATTAATTATTAAAGATGAAATTTATGAAGTACACACAAGTGACTACATGCATCTGCAGATTTTTTGATTATAATTGACATTCCAAGTAAATATTTCTGTATCATCATATTCAAAAAATTTTATCCAGTAACTGTATGTATTTAATATCTTTTTCACTCTTAAACATTTTTTTTTTGGATGAGCCTTTTTCCCAGATTTTTTTCAATTACCTGTAAACATTAATTTAGTTTAAGGACTCAACAAATAATTGCTTAAATGATCTTACTATGACATTTAATAACTTTCAGACTAACAAATTATCGTTACTGTCTTGAAAAGTCAGGAGATCGCCCTCCCCCCTACAAAATGTTAAAAGATTTTTTCCTAGTTGGTACATTCACGTTTTTTGGAAAACCTTTCAAATGAAAGAGTATATGCATATAAATTGTATAGCAACCTCAAAAAAAAAAAATTTTAAGCAAAAACTGTCCTTTAAAATTCAAACGCCAAGCATTGGCGCCAAAAAAAGCTTTCCGAAGTTCACTGTTGTCTGACGTCACAGCGCATATAAACAGTAAAGCGTTATTTATGTTTCTAATACATTGTCACCTTTTAAGCGAGGTTTAATTTTATTACGGCATTACTTACTTACGTCGAAAAAATTGAAGTTGCTGTTAATATTAAGTAACATTTACAGCTGATTGAATGAGTAATAAGTACGAATCACAAAATAAATGGTGTTTTGTGCCCCTTTGTATGAGCACATTTGTGAGTACACCGAACAAAATTTTTGAATGTGTACCTCGGAGGGATTATGAGCGTAAGAAACGATGGTTTACAGCAGCAAGATGTGATATCCAAAATCAAAAGTGAATTTTTCTGTTTTGAAGACCACTTTAATGTAAGTTAGAAATAAGGTTATAATTAACAAATACATAAATACCTACATGAATATATTTTTTCTAATTTGGTTTAAACATCAGGAATTGTAAAAATATGTTTTATTTAATTCAACACATAAAATAAATACTTACAATGCTGCTTTTGCACCTCTGATTTCTGCTGAATTAATATGTTCGTCATTTTTAATGTGATCCATCACTATAAACATATCCACGGATGCTAAACTGTTTGTAGAACCCTTGACAAATCCTTCGTAAGCCATAATGAATGAAAAACACTTTATTGAGCTCAAAATAAAACAAAATACTGGTTATGTCAAGATTTACCGCAGCACAACTGGAAACAGAGAAAATCGATACGTAAATAATCTGTGTTTATATGCGATGTGACGTCCTAAGTCGTTTTGCGGTCCCTTTAAACTTCTCTGTTTTACCTATGTTTTCATACCTGAAATATTCGGTACTGGCTTTTTTATACGGAATTTTGAGATTATAAAATTGACCTGAGGACTCGTCCACCCTAGGAATTTAGGTGTATTTTGCTTTGTTTAAAGTATATGGATAATACCCAATTCCGAGGGCATGTTAGGGGTTTAAAATAGTTGGGTTTACACTTTTCCTGTCTTGATCGCCTAAAACTTACTGTCCCTGGTAAATGAATAATTGCTGCATTTTATTAATTTTTCCTTTTCCTTCTGCAAAGCTAATTCTGGATCAGACATTATATAAAATACATGTTTTTTTCTTAGTCTAGAGGAAGATAATAGGAGCGATGTACAAGAAAATTTTAGGAATGAAGGAGAGAAACAGCTTATGATTACGGAGCCAGAATATATTGATTTGGACAATTATTATGGCATCAATAGTACCCAGTAAGTATAGGTTAAAGTAATAATTTAAACAACAAACAAATAAGTAGGTACCTAAAGTATGGAATTTGCATTTCTTGAATTTCTCAAGCTTTATTTATTAACTTTGTAGTAAATTAAAATATATTGCTGTGCAAAAGACATAAGACGGGTAGACTTACGGTCTTCCACCTAAGCTTTGCTCTTGGCTCTCCAGTTTTCTTTCTAATCGACATATATCAGTTACTGTAGATGATCATTATTCCTGTTTTTACCAAATTAATGCTGGGGTGCCCCAGGGCTCAGTGCTGGCACCCACGCTATTTCTTCTACACATTAACGGTCTTCTCTCTTCCAAAATTAATCTTATTCATAGTTTTGCTGACGATAGTACCTCCCACTCTAATATTCAATTTCTTAAGCCACCATGTAATTCTGATTTGGAAAACAAGCGCAGGTCAATGCAGATATCTATTTCACAAAACCTCAGACTTATCTTGGATTGGGGCGCCAAAAATCTTGTTTACTTTAATGCCTCGAAAGCACAGTCATGTTCGCTGTCGCGAAAAAAGTCTGCCAATGCTCATCCGTTACATATGAGCGGCCAAGTTCTGCAGAACAAAAAGTCATTTAATCTTGTCGGCGTTACTTTTAAGAATAACCTCAACTGGCACAAACACATTACATTCATAGCCTCGGCAGCTTCATAAAAGCTTGGATTCCTCTTTCTAGCCAGAAAGTATTTCTCTTCTTCCAATCTGTATACTCTGTATGTATCCCAAATCAGACCCTCTTTAGAATATTGTTCTCCTGTCTGGGGAATGGCGTCCCCTACAACACTTAGCATTCTGGACTCCATTCAAAGAAGAGCCGTTCGTCTTATTAATGATCCCACGATCACAGAAAGGCTTCCTCCGCTTGCCCACCGTGGAGCTGTAGGGGATCTGTCGCTCTTCTATAGGTATTTTTACGGCTTCTGCTTCTCCTTCCTTTCTTCCTGGCAGCTCCCAACAAAGCAACACGTAGTGCAACATGCATCCTTTTACAGTTCAGTTAGAGAGGCCCTGAACTACCTACTTTCTTCGTTCTTTCATCCCTAGAGTGTCAAGACTATGGAGCCGACTGCCTGCAGAAGTTTTTTGCTTCTTTTACTAATTGCCAAATATTTAAGTCCCGTGTGAAAAAACTCCCTCTCACAACACTTAAAACACCATCGGTACGTTAGTACTTAGGCATCAGCCTTCATGGACTGTCCCAACATAAAAAAAAATTGCACATTATATCAAAAATTGTTCTACATGTTTTCCATACATCCCTTTAAACAATGTAAATTGCCTAGTAAACCAAAATAGGCGAATTATTTTTATATTATTAGCTTATTATCCATCGCTCTGTACATTTTACAGGCATTAGATATTACATTATGTTTTTGTCAAATTTAAGTTTTTTTTTTAAATTTTGTTTTATGCTCTTTTAACACACATTATCTTAATCATTTTACAAAAAAAAAATGTTTACCATTCATACTTTAACATCTAATTTTTTGTGATAATATGTATAATTGTTGCTTAAAGAGTATTGATGAGTGCAAAGTTTTTAAAAGTCATACCCAATATTTATATTCGGAATGCAAAGAAGGCGGAGAACATTGCACAAATTGAAAGATATTGCCTACTTAAGTATGGCACAACGTTGAAAGTTCATTTTGCAACTTTCCACTTTAAAATAATAAAGTGTAAATCATCTCCTTAACTTTTTAATAAAATTTCACTGCTTAACTAATACATATTAACATTCGTCGTTAGTACTTTGTAACCATTCCTTTATACAGGAAGAAAGTTTTAAAACGTTTTTTTAAAGCTATAAGTAATTTTAAAAAAACTTTTTTTTTTTTTTAATCTTTATGACAACTCACGAAGGATTATTATATATGTATATTATATCCTACGGATTATATATACATATATAAACCTAAGTACCAAAGTACCGTGAGTGTCGGGTTTTCCGGTGTTTAACCCATTTCTTCCCCAGTTGTTCCGTCAACGTTGTCCAAGCACTGAAACATGCAAATGTTGCATTTCACAGCACCTCTTTTTAGACAATCCGCGGTAGACTCGGTGCCACCACGGACGTTATTTTAAATAACTACTACCTAAATATGTCTGCCCGGCGGGGCTGGGATTCGAACCCGGATCGCCGGCGCGGCGAGCCAAGGCTCTGACCACTACGCTACCGGACCTTTTATTAAATCCCTACAAGCCTTAGGCTTGTAGGGATTTAATAAAAATAGTTTAGCAAAACTTTTTCGGTTAGCTGATGATGATAGTGCCCATTGTTGGCTGATGGTGGTGCTTTAGACTTTAGACCAAGCATTATTTATCTGTTTTTGGTTGGATGTATGAGGTGGCAGGCATGTTTTTACTGGGCACCCTTCGTAAAGATGTCTATTATTAAAATTGAGGTATGCTCCCTCTTAGAAAGGTCTGAACGCTTGTCAAATATATTAAAGGTAAAAAAAAATGGAAAAAAAATTCCTACTTAAATCGCTTGTAGCTTTATAGGTATTGGTCGCCGAGAAAAAGTCTAGAAAGAAAAAAGATTCTTTATTAGTTTTCCTACAAAATAAGATTAGTTAGAAAATGCATTGCACTTGTTGCAAAAAAGCGTAGTTTTTGGCGTAATTTTTTTGAATCCTTTAAATTTTTCTGAGGAGCTTTATATTTGGCCAAAAAGAACCTCTTATAACGATGAAACATGTTAAATTTTGTTAAGTTCGGTTTGATAGTTTTTGCATAATAATTTTGCAATTCACTTTCGTTTTAAAAAAAATGACAATTTTGCAAAATGGGTAGAGTGCGCAATATTATAGACATTTAATTTTTTTCCAAATTTCTTTCAAATGCTCTTGGGCGTCCTCAGCAATTGTTTAAAGATATGAAAAAAAATTGTTTTTATAAACAAATTAACTACCTCCACGAATTTTTGATAATAAATTTTACTGAAAATATGATTTGAAAGTACTCATAATAACGCGCCTTTTAATATTTTCAAATCGCCAATCGGTCGATTGGTTGCCAAGATATAGGCTGCAAAATTTAACCGGCTTTCACGGCGAATCTATAAACAATAATAAATATCAACTCCTTACATATAGTTTATGTAGAATTATTGTCTTATTATACATTTTTTTTTAAATAATTATTATCCTCAGTCATTGTTCATAACATTAAACAATTGCTGAGGGCGCCCAAATTATCCAATTTTAATTTTTCAAAAAACATTTTAAAGCTTTAGATATCTACCTGGTCTGTGTGGAAAAAAAATAAAATTTCCATGTTTAATTAGCCTTTTTCCTCTGAAGACTTAAAAAATATTCGCTAGGGGCAGCACCGGTGGGGGGGTACCAATAATTTGAATTCTGTATTGACAACAACGTAAAATGTACTAAACTAAAATCGAATTAACCGAAGATGATGTACTTGGGGCAAAATTAAAATATTCAAAAACACAAGATAATCTTTTCCGGGACTTAAAACGATGGGTTGCATGTCGTAGTTTACCCGCGTTAGGTAATAAAAATATCTTAGTTAAAAGGTTACTTAATTCCTAAATAGCCTGTAAGTTTGTAGGATTTCTTTGCTTCTTTTTGTGCAATGCCCTGATGGCTACTTATATATCACGTTTGTCCCGTAGCACGAAGGTCCCGAGTTCGATTCTACCACGACTCCAAAAACTTTTTTATTTAAACCAGAAGCTTTTTTGCTTTTCAAAAGCAGTTTTAAATAAAAAAAGTTTTTGGTGTCGTGGTAGAATCGAACTCTGGTTCTTTGTACTGCATTCATTCATGTTTTCATTTTAAACAGTCTTTATTATTATAAATAAATTGTACATTGTTTACAATCTACATTTGTGTATATTATATATAGTATTTAATTTCCACGGCTAGGACTTCCAGCCGTTGGAATGGGCCAGACCTGGCCAGAGCACAGGGACGCAGATGGAGGCGTCGATGGTAGTGTAAACAATTGCTAATTGATTAGCTAACATTGTTCCGTGAACTTTACAATGTATTGAACATTTGTTATTTTATAGAAAATTAAGATTTTGTGCATATTTGTAGTGATTGATCAGAATTGTACTTTGTTTTTGCAGGAAAAATTTAGACAAACCAGCTTGATGTCCTTTGTACTGCGGGACAAACGTGATATATTAGGAGCCATCAGGGCATTGTACAGAAAAAAGCAAAGAAATCCTATAAACTTACAGGCTACTTATGAATTTACTAACCTTTTCACTAAGACATTTTTATTACCTAACGCGGGTAAACTACGACATGCAACCCATCGTTTTAAGTCCCGGAAAGTTTTTGAATATTTTAATTTTGCCCCAACTACATCTTCTTCGGTTAATTCGATTTTAGTTTAGTACATTTTACGTTGTTGTCAATAAAGAATTCAAATTATTTGTACCCCCCTACCGGTGCTGCCCCTAGTGGATATTTTTGAAGTCTTCAGAGGAAAAAGGCTAAACCTAAAATCCATGCAAAAAGCTACATTTTTTTGTTATTTTGCACGAGCGTGATACATTTTGCGTTTTCTAACTAATCCTATCTTGTAGGAAATTTGGTAACGAAACTATTTTTTTTTCGATTTGTTCTTATATTGTCTATTTAACAAATGTTCCAGACCTTTTTGTCAGGGAGTATGTCTTGTCTTGTTATATACATCTAGCTGAAGGGTTTCTAGCAAAAACATGGCTATCACCTTGTACATCTAACAATTCTTTTTTACAGATTAGGCTTGGCCTTCTTGTTAATATGTAAATATTTGGCACTTTTTTTTGATATAATCTGTCTGCGCCTATTTTTTTCTTTTAACTTTTAGTCTTTATTTTTTTTTCTGTCCTTCTCTGTTTCTGCTTCTTCATAATTTGTTCTTTATAGTTTATCCCATAAGCATAAGCGCGTAGTATATTATTTACGTGACTATTTCACTAGAGTGTTTTACACTGGAAAAATGTAGCAACTATCTGTTTTCTACTGGAAAAACTCTCACCTGCACTTACCTGGACAAAACCAACATGATAGTTTCCCAGCAACAAAAGTTTGTTGGGTTAAAAAAAAAACTATTGTCATTCTGACAATAAATACTGTGTTTCTAGCTAAAATTTGACTCTTTTTCTCGTGAAATAGTCTTGTCGAATATCATTGTAAATGTCATTCACAAAATTGCCAAACAACAAACTTTCATACAATCGAAGTATTTTGCCGACAATTTTTTTCTCTTATGATATTATATAGGACAAAATATTTTTTTGTCACATGTTCTACCAGACAAAAAAATCTGCTTGCTCCGAGATTTAAAATTGGCCTCTGACATAAAATTTGAAAATGTGTTGTTTTGCTAAGAGATAAAGTCCGAAACAGAATACTTTTGAATTGTAGAGTGTAGAATGTTCTGTATTGTTGTGGCGGACTTATGTATTGAAAAGTTCTTGTTGGGTACACGCCAAAAGAAACTTTATATAATGGCTGACTGCTTCGGTCGTGGTCCCGGGGTACAGGGACAGCCTACTCAGTCCTACTGACCCCTTTCTCAAAACGTAGATAAGTATTTAGATTTCTGGTGGTTTTTTCGGTTTCATACGATCTGCTAGTTCAGAACGGTCAATAGGACTGACCCTGGGACCACGACCGAAGCGGTCCCATAAAGTTTCTTTTGCTGTGTTACCAACGAGGACTTTTGAAAATTTATTGGATTGCAATTTAATAAAATAGATTTTTTATTAAGTACATGAAAGATTTTATAATTATCTCATGTATTTTTAGAAAACCACCAAGTACAAAAGGATCTTTGGCAGATATTAAAACTATTTCAAAAAATTTCTCATCTTACGTACCACTTGACTCAGTAAATAGTTTAAATCAAAATAGTGACCTGACATGCCCCGAGTGTAAAAGAACTTTAAAGACAAAAAAGACGTATATGCAGCATACACAAAATGGTTCAGGCTGTATAAAAAAACGCCTAACTCGGAACAATTCCAAACAGAGTAACGCAAATGAAATATTACCTACTACAGAGCAGAAGCAAGTGTCTCATGGTTTATTTAAATGCATTGGAAAATGTAAGTTTTACGGCACAAAGAAAGAGTTGTGGGAACACACACGAAAAGAACATTTGAACCCTAATAAAAACGAAATAAAAGATAACACTGTTTCAAAACCTAATACTTGTAAGGAATGCTATGTGACATTTGCCAATAACTCTTGTTTGTTGAAGCATTATAGGAAATTTCATAGGCAGTCATTGTCATGCCTATTTTGTGATTTTGTATGTGATTATTTGAGCGACTATAATTTGCACATTGCCAGTAAGCATAGTAAAAGATTGACGAAAGAAGAAAGTTTAGAAGAATCGGATGGTATTGAAATTATAGAAATTGACGACGATTCCTAATTTATTTAGTGTCCAGAAAGTCACGATTTAAGGATAACCTGACAGAAGATACATTGAACTACTATTTTTGTTAAATGAGTAAATTGTTTTTATTTATTTAATTACTTGTTAATCAGGGTTATATCGGGTGGACTTAAATATGAGTTACACGGCGCTATTCTATTCCTTTTAAGTACAGGTATAAAATAAGATCATTTGGACAGGTTAAGGTAGGTAACTGAGTTTCTATTTTACATATATGGCTTGCTACTAGTTCTAGTTAAATCAGAGCTCATACTATTTTCCATAATGTTCCATGTGTGTTATATGTACAGTGACTCACAGCTTAAATGATGCAGTTGCAATTAAAACTAATTATGTGCTGCCAAGAAGTAAAAAACATTTTATACCGGAATTTAAGTATCTTAAATATATATTTGCGAACTTATTGAAATATTATTAGCGTTTTTTGACAGAAAAATTTACACGCAACATAATTAAGGGTTACAATATAAATTATTGATGAATATTATGTCACAGCTTAAATGATGCAGATAAAATTCAATATCATTATTATTACTCACTTCAGAAATGGGTATAGCCATAGAAATACCCCCAAAATGGTAAATAATGTCCAGCAACTGCACAACATATAATTGAAAACTATAGTTAGAGTAATAAAAGAGTCGATTAAAAATTTTAGTGTGAAGAAAGCCAAATGAAGAATTGAAATAAAAAAATATGAAGGCTACCCTAAAGCACGGTGGCGTCGGAGTGATGTTATGGGGTTGTATGTCGTCTGCTGGTGTCGGGAACATGCATTTTATTGAAGGGAACATGACTCAATACTGATATTTGGATATATTAAGACAGCATCTAGCAGTTAGTGCTGAAAAATTAAATATTAATGACAATTACCGCTTTTATCACGAAAATGACCCAAAGCACAAGGCATACCAGGTACGTAGTTTGTTGCTTTATAACTGCCCACAAGTCATAAAAACACCTCCACAGTCACCAGTTAATGAAAATTTGTGGCTAATGTTAAAAAAGAAAGTAAAAAGGACCTCATATCTAACAAAAATAGGTTAAAAGTTAAAATTACGAAAGAATGGAATACAATTTCCCCAGAATATACCAGAAAGTTAATTGAATCAATGCCTAGGCGCCTACAAGTAATTGAAAATGATGAAAAACCCACAAAATATTAGCAGTTAACTTTCAATTGGATGTCTTTTTCTTATTCATTGTGTTTCTTGATAGCTTTTGTACTATTTTATTTTATCTGCATCATTTAAGCTGTGGCATAATTAACATCAATAATTTGTATTTTAACCCTTAATTATGTGTAAATCTTTCTGTCAAAATAAGCTAATAATATTTCCATAAGTTCGCAACGTTTTAAGGCGCTTCCTATGAGACTTACAAAATTAAGCATCTCTGAGCATTTTTATTTACTGGATGGATGAACGCTAGTGAACACCATGTGTTGTGTCGGTAGAACGAATTTCAGACGTCTTGGTTCCGAGATATATAACTGTTTGTGCCCACAAACTGTTGACCTCTACAAACTTGCAGATCGCCTAAATAAATGTATGGCAACGCCGAAGAAAACATTCGTAATAATGAAAACACCTATCTACATTTCGGTGGCAAGTGTATCACCGTTTTAAAGATAAAATTAATCGAAAAAGGTTTAGTGAAAATTAAATAAT
Source organism: Listronotus oregonensis (assembly GCA_019359885.1). NCBI lineage: Eukaryota > Metazoa > Arthropoda > Insecta > Coleoptera > Curculionidae > Listronotus > Listronotus oregonensis. The sequence continues at coordinate 24,129 of JAHBCN010006622.1, forward strand.
ATTTAAAATTTAAATTGTTTTAATTTTGATATAAAAGTTTAAGTTATTCTGAGGTCTTTTGTCAGAATTTATGACATATGTGGGAGCATTTAAATCAATATGAGTCGAATCATTCAAATTTGAAGAAAAGTCAAATAAACTGTAAATGCATTTTATGCAAGATCTTTCCTTACTTAGTTTCATGGATTCCAGAGGTAAGGATCACCCATACTGTGTTAAAAAATTGGCCTCAAATTGTAGTAAATCAAGATGGCGTTGTATTCCAGACGACCGTTTTTAAACTTCACTTTATATATTGCGGTCAAGGTCATTGGTCCCCTGAGTTATACTAGCGCTCCTAGTAAGGGCCACTTTTTGATCAAAGCAGCCATAAGAGAGGGTGACCTTACCTATACAATTCATACTTACTTTTAAATTGTTCACATTATGCCAAAAAGGTTAGATCAAGTCATTGGCGTAGCCTGGATTTAGGTTTGGGGGATCTTATCCAAAAAACTCGCAAATATTTCATTTCACGCAACATTTTTGATACCGCGGTAGTGGAACTACGAGAGTACAAAAATAACTGTTACCTCCGGAAAAACCCTCATTAAGCTCTATGAAAAGTTATAAGGTTGGATATTCCAACTACGTTAAACTGTATATACAGTTTAACGTAGAATTCGAACTACACAACAGCACCGGTGTTCGCCGACGTTTATTTAACGAACATGAGCTTGATTTTTTTTCAGAGGTTACTGACAAGTTGTAGAAATCATCGATGCAGAATACTGACTAAAACGGCAGAACCAAACTTTCCCACGCCACTGTAGACACGCATACTACACAGGAGTAGGCCAAGTGGTTGTTACATTGGCTGTTATACGTTCACCAGGGTGCTGAAATCGGCAGCAGTGCTTCCGATATCCAGTCCTTTAAATCTAGAACAAGAACCTTTCAAAGTGGCAACTTTTCTCTAAATGAATCTTATCTCTACAGGTTTAGAATATAGCACTAGAAGTTTAATCAAATTTAGTACACCCTTTATATCCCCACTTATTTAGTACATTTCCATACTTTATTAATGTTTTAGTACATAATAAAAAATCATATTTATTGGTGTCATTTCATACACCAATGTTTTCTTATTTTTTTGACTACCCTCCATGTATCTCTATATATAGTGTGTTTCAAAGATATTGATTACTAATTTAAAATATTTCTGATACAATTTAAAAATAAATCATAAAAACCAAATTTTTATTTTCCTATTTTTTTCTACCAAATATGATCACGAATTCAAAATCTGTATTTCTAAAACCCACAGGGCATATTCTGCAATGCAATTTTTAACTTTCAACGTTTTATAGATTTTTACTTGAAAAAAAAAATGATTTACCTTGATATAGATAAAATATGATATAAAAACAAATATGATGATTTGTGACAATACAACTTTACTTTAACAGTTATATCTATTTCTCAGGGAAATCATGTTTAGATTTTCCAATTAAAAGGTTTCTAGGCCACTTAGAAAACATTTTTCATGTAATGTTTTAAAAAAAGTTGTCTTATTTTTACAAATAGAATGTGCCCTAAAATATTGTCTGCTAAGTTTGAAACCCTATGTATAATATATGTGTGTTCTTTGTTATACAATTAAATGCACATATATTATGATAAAACCCAATGTTATATATATATATATATATATATATATATATATATATATATATATATATATATATATATAACGAGAGGTACTGCTATGATTTGGACGTCCCCGCCTAATATTTTTAGTCATAGTTAATATATTTTTGCTGCATTTTTTCTGCTTATTAATGGATAAAGTAAAATATTAATAAAACATACCCGGGTTGCACAAAAGTTAATCAAGGTTTAGAATGTTTAACAGAACCTTATATCAGTGTTATTCAATGTTATTTAAAATGTTTAAAAATATGACAACATTTAGTAATAATAAATAGAACCAACCTGTCAAAATCTGACATTTCGTTAACCATTCAAAGTACTAATCACGCTTTCTGCAACCGGGTATTAGTCTTCTTTCTATAGCTTTTTCGAGCCAAAAACAATATTTTTAGTAAGCATGTCTAAAATCTCAATATGTTGTAAATTAAAATACAAGTCACAGTTAGGTTTCTTAGGCAGTAACTGCTATAGAAACCTTCCAGTATATACCTACTAGAGGCAGCCTTGCGAACTGTTATTCTTATTTCTATATTATATCTGGCATTGTTTGCACGGCCGAGCAGCAAGACTGCCTCTATTACAATGTTATATATATATATATATATATATATATATATATATATATATATATATATATATAAACTATATATTATTTATATGTTTTAGTAATAAAGTAAAATATTAATAAAACATACCCCGGGTTGCACAAAAGTTAATCAAGGTTTAGAATGTTTAACAGAACCTTATGTCAGTGTTATTCAATGGTTTTAGTAGGCAACCTGTCAAAATCTGACATTTCGTTAACCATTCAAAGTACTAATCACGCTTTCTGCAACCGGGTATTAGTCTTCTTTCTATAGCTTTCGAGCCAAAAACAATATTTTTAGTAAGCATGTCTAAAAATCTCAATATGTTGTAAATTAAAATACAAGTCACAGTTAGGTGGCAGTAACTGCTATAGAAACCTTCCAGTATATACCTACTAGAGGCAGCCTTGCGAACTGTTATTCTTATTTCTATATTATATCTGGCACACTTGTTTGCACGGCCGAGCGGCAAGACTGCCTCTAGCAAATACATGTTCGAAGGTAAAAACTTAAAACATACGCAATGCATTACGTTTTCATAAAGTTTTCACAATAGTTGCTGCCACCCAACTGTGACTTGTATGTTACTGGCAACATACTGAGGTTTTCAGACATGTTTACTATTTTAAACAATATAATAATGGTGTAAATTTGGAAACGATATTTCAACTTAACATCAGTTTCTGTTCAAATTTCCAGTTCTAATTTTGAGATTCCCAAAATACGAAGAAACGAATGAAAACAGGGAGTAGGAGTAGTAGGAAGTAAATATTTTGCTAACAAATACGTAATTATGAAATAGATTTTGTCTTATTTTCCAAAAACAGTAAAAAAATCTACTTTATCGTCGGCGTCTCAGGCTGTGCATGGATATAAAACTGCATATCGAAGCTTTTCTCTAAAAAAATATAGTTAAAATTTTTGGCTTAAAACTTTTGCCTAATTTTTTAATTTGGAAAAATACAATATTTTGCGCTCTGCCCTAGTGTGCACTTTAAATAGGTACGATATGAACCTAAAACTTTTGGTATAACCAACCACAGATAAATAAGAATTACTTTTAATTAGACAAAAAATATATTCTTAAAAAAATTACTGAGGTGTAAGTTAATCAAATATTTTATGAGCTACAAAGTTAAGACTTTTATCTGTATTAGCCAGGTTATAGATTAATGTGCTACAGCAAAATTTCACACCATTTTAAGGTTTATGTCCCTTTCTTGTAAACCTTTTAGCCTCCTTAAGCATCCTTGCTCTCTCTTGTGATTCTTCATCAAGTTCTTGCGAATCTTCATAATCACTATCACTGTCAATCCCATCACTGGGTTGATAATCGTCACTTGATCCATCGTTTATGAACGGATCATCTAAATCATAATCATCCTGTGAACTGTCAATATCATTTTGCGTTTTTGGTTTTTTAGTAGCGGCTTTTCGTCTTTTTTTCTGATTGACTTGGTTGTTTTGGGTAGTTGGAGAGCTAGGTGGACTGGGTGATATACGGGGTGCTAAAAAATAAGAATGTAAAAAAAGGTTTAAAATAATATATAAATTTTAAGTAGATGATGTCTATTATTACGCATTTTGGTTACATGCCTTTTTCATAATTTGATAAAAGAAAAAAATATCATTTTTTACCCTTGAAAATACATAATATGTCGTAACCAATGAACCCAATATTCATACGAAGCGTCAGAAATATATTTTATATCCTCTTGTCTACGGTGGCATATTAAAATTGCCTAATTTTAAGAAAAACTTATCTGTTTCAATTGCCTTTATTTAAAAATCAACTTTAAGAATATCAAAACGGATTTCAGGTATGTTTTTAATTGAAAAAATCTTTCTAAAAAATTACTTGATTAGAGATATTTAAATGGATTTTATGTCCCTTTTTAATTAAAAAATCTCAAAAAGAGTTACTTTTATATTTTGATTCTTGTGTCTTATTAAAAACATCAAGACACATTTGTTTTTTCGGTTAACCAAGTCATCAGTTAAAGATATTTTAAAGGGATTTTCAAAACTTCCGTCTTTCTAAAATTTTAAATCTGTATTAAGATGTTTTATGCCTAACTTTATAAAAATATTTTTTAGGTTCTTTTTTTAATTGTATTTTTTAGTAAAATGTAAAATTCTATGTTAATTTGGTATCTGGCAAATTTTAATTTTAGATTTTAATTACTATAGACTAATAAGTGTCGACATGTGGTTTAACCAAAGTAAAGTTTAAACACTTCGGGATAAATGGTTATTATCATTTATAACTAAACATTTTTTTATTAGTTTTAAAAATGTATAAGAAGAAAAAATCTAAAAGGACATCAAATTTGGAAAACATTACACTGAAATTTTGTTATAGAAATTAAGTGATACACAAACCGTTACAATAACACATTTTTAAAAATAAGAATTAAAAGTATTTTTACGAGACAAAAAGCATTCCAACAATAAGCTTCTAAAAATAATATTAGCAGTATAAGAATTTGTGACCCAAAATAATTTAAAAGCATGATAAAATGAATGGGTGTATACTGTATATATAATACAATTATAAGTTAAATTATTATAAGTTTGGGAATAGTTCTAAATTAAATTTACAAGGTAAGATTATTTATTTAAAATACCAATATCATAAAAATTAAATTAATCTTGAAAATTTAAACTGTGTAAGGCTTTCGCGGCCATCATCAGATAGCTTACCGTTTTTTGGGTTGTTGGGCCGTCGTCGGTGAGCTGGTCTTCTTGACGTTTCGCCAGCACGAGTGGTTGGCATCTTCAGAAGGTAGCAGGGAAGTAGTGCTACTACTGTACAGTAGTACGCAAGTGATCAACCGAGAAGCTTACCTTCTGAAGATACCAACCACTCGTGCTGGCGAAACGTCAAGAAGACCAGCTCACCGACGACGGCCTAAAAACCCAACAAACAGTATTCTATCTTGAAAATTTTACCAATATATTTATTATCAAGTAATGCAAACAAAAGATAAAATTACAAAGAAAATTTCTTATTTATATAACTTACCTTGTAAATTTCATTAGAACATCACATACACAACATTCAAAACACTAATCACTAATTTAACAAAAATAACCATTTTAGGGATTGGGACCAACTCAGAATCTTTTAAATTTCGTCAGTTGTGTCTGGTTCTACTGATTACGAGAAGATTTTACGTAGATGTACTTTTCGTTAACCCAAAGGCATTAGTTATTGCCTTCGGTATAAACCAAAATAATTATTTTTTTCCCGTACTCAACATTCGTTTTTGTCTGACTTAAAGCATTTAAAATAATTATCTTCCGACATCCAAAAGAAAAACCACAATAAGTAAATAACATATATATTATAACAATTTATATGATACATTAAAAAAACTTAAGAAGTACTTATACAAAACATGACAAAAACTTAATATCTTCGCAAATCTTTTTAAAAAAGTGTTAAGCGGATATGGGAATTAATTTGTTTGTTCTTTTGTTTCCACTACTATTTAAACAACTTGTACCACGTTTTTATGCAATTTTCCGACAATTTAATCAAACTCTCTGTCATTATTTTAGGAAATAAAACAGTTTTGTACTCTTTCGTCTACTTTATACAAGGTGTCCCAAATTTGAGCCTCATCGTTGGGATATCGGAAACTTGAAGAGATACGAGGTCGAATAAATGAGGGCAAAGTTTCGCATTTTGATGCTAATCAAAATGGAACCTTAAAAGTTTAAAAATTTTAAACACTTTTGAAGACTTTTGGAAAAAAAACCGTGTGCGTAGTGCAATAATAATGGCTTGGTTTTTTTCTCAAAACGGGTTTGGTTTAAGCAATTATAAAAAATATCTTGAAAGTCGTCTGTTTCGTTGAGCTATGAATAAAATTTTAATGGTTCAAAACTAGACGTAATAAGCAAAAGTCGGACACAACATGAGGTCAAGGCACTTTTTGTTAAGTTTGTAATCAATTAATTAATAATTAACTTAATGCCAATATATTTTAGGTAATCTGGGATACAATTATTTTTACTTAGGAATATTTCGCATTTGTATACCAAAATCAATAGACATCCTATGTTAATATCAGTCAACAAAAAATAAAATTACAACATTTTTCTCCACCGTAATTTTTTTTTTCATACTACTACCGTTGAACGGTAGATCTTACGAATCTAGATAAGTTAGAGAAAATGTGTTTTTTAGTTATAAATGATTTGTTTAAATTGTTACCAATTTTTCGTCTACTTTTTAAGATACTGAGGAATTTATAAAAAATGCCCTGCAGTAGTTTATTAAAAGCCTTATTTGCTTAGATTTTGGAAAAAATATAATTCATCTGTAACACTACAAAAAAAAAATGAAGAAGGCGGACCTGAATGGCCATCTTAATATTTAATTATTACTTTTTTTCTTCAATATGACGTGGTTACTTATATACTTATGTCACAAAGACTTTATAGTTACATTTGTTGACTTTATTGGGTGGTATGCATAAAACATAGTACAGTGAAACCTGGATAATTGAGAAACCTCTATTATTGACAATTACAATGAGGTCCCAGCACATCTTTATCGAATTACCTCTGTTAGTGGGACTTTTCGAACCTTTTTTGCTGTTAACCTCTATAAGTGGGACTCTGTAGCAATCCCCTGTATAAGTGAAACAGTTTATCAATTTTTGCGCAGTTTATTTAATAGATTTTTAATATGTTATATTCCTTTGTAAATAAGACAACTATTTTAAACCTATCCAATTGGAAAACTGGATAAAAACCTCTTTAAATAGTCCAAAATCCTTGGTCCCTTGAAATCCCAATTAACCTGGTTTCACTGTACATACTAATGTATCAAGTATCTACTTCGCACGTAGGGTGTTTACTACAGTAATGAAAACAGCCTGTGCACATCTGATAATTTAGAAACAGCAAATTTTTGTCGGTCGTCCTATTTGCCTATTTACGATCACTACCGTATTTAAGAATATGCACCATTTTTTTTGCAAAGGCAAGATTAAAAATAAATTCCAAAAACGAGAAATCTATGCGACGTTCCTCCTTGTGCTTATTAGTACATACGTCCAGATTTAATAAAACATTAAGGATACATTTTTTATAATGCAAATAAACTGTAACAAAATTAAAAATAATCGTCGTCTAAGTCACTCTCATAACCAGGTTTCCCACCCCCACCACCACCCATCTTTCTCCTACAGTGCTCACAATGTTGACAACCCCTACTAACGTTTAACATTACATTGACATTACTTGGTGTTGGTTTTGGTGCTGGTTTTCCTATATGCTTATATTCCCTTCTGTGCTCAATATTTTTTCGGTAACAGGCGGCACCATATGGACAGTCCGGACGGTCATCGTCTGGATCAGAGTCGTAATCTTGATCCCCTGGATGTGAAAAGGTTTCACGATGATTTGGATTTTTTCTAAAAAAAGGTTTTTAAATGATTATGGCACAGTGAAATTTAAGGTCGTGCCCAAAATTATTAAAAAGGAATTTCCATTTGTAGTATTATGTTTTGTATATTATGTGATTCATTATTCAGGATGTCAAAAATAACTAAAAGTCTTTAAAGATTTATCTAAAATTTCTTGGTTTAGCAGGTAGAAAAAGCCAAAAAGCTAAATAAAAATAGTCCATTGAAATAAGATGTTTTGGGACGCATATACTGGTGACAACAAAATCGCTACCAATCCTTTTATTTTCTTAAATAAAAACATATAGCTTTTAAATTTCGGGAAGATATATAAAGTCATCACATGCCCATATTTGATATTAGATCTACCTATCACTTCCGGTTTAACCGGTAATAGGGTGATTATAATTACAAGCCATTCTTAATACAAAACCTGCATTATATCATATATCTTTGTTGGTTTTCAAACAACCAACCAGCGTTGGGCAAAATTTGATTTTTATTAAAAAAATCAAATATCACTGATTTAAATAAAAAAATCAAATAAATCATGATTTTTTTTATTTTTTTATTTAATTCAACAATTTCTCTTTTTACAGTTAATTTGTCAAAGTACATTATATTTCCGCACTTAAAACTACAAATTATTGGGATATTTCCCCTTCTTGATAACAATAACTTTCTGCAGAGGCGCGTCCCGAACGAGAAAATTTCTGTCGCGGCTTGTTTTCGCTCCGACCTATAAAAAGCTAATACAACATATTTTCAAGGATGATTTAGAATTACCCCTACTTAACTTCAAAAATTTCAAGACCGATATGATCAGACATTAACACCCATAGGCGTGCGCACAGTGGGTGCCGTGGGTGCCGTGGCACCCCCACTAGTCTGAAAAAGATTACTGTATTTAAAATATGAAAATTATTCATCGAAGTGTGTAAGCTTTCACGGCCGATTTTAACTACATTATATGGGTTTTCCGGGCTTCTGTGCGTGGTCTCTTGATATTTCTACCTGACGTTTCGTCTACTACTGCGGCAGACATTATCAAAGTTGGGTCCGAGGTCGAAGAACTCTTCCTGACGAAACAGTCAACCGTGAGCAGTCAGGAAGAGTTCTTCGACATCGGACCCACCTTTGATAATGTCTGCCGCAGTAGTAGACGAAACGTCAGGTAGAAATACCAAGAGACCACGGCAAAGAAGCCCGGAAAACCCATATAATGTAATGAAAATTATTATTTGATAAGGTTCGATTTAAAAATTACAATCCTTAGATTCAAATGTATAAAATGTATCGTATCCAGTTTTATTCACTTCATTATTATTATTATTATTATTTACAAAGATCCGACATGATGTATCCTATGGCTCCGACCCCATAGGGCGTCATGCGGAAGGCCATTCGTATTGAAGACCACTCCTCGCGTCCGCTTGGTCAGTGATTTTTGGCCAAATTCATTTGCCTCAGTAAACGAAGGGACCCAAGAACAACAGAATTCTGCATTTTCATCACCAGTTGTTCGGATGAATGTTGGCATGCGGGAATACACTTCAGCTCCCCCAACACATTTTCCTTCATGCCTCCCAAAACGCCGACAATCAGGACAACCAATCGCACGTTATACTCCGGATAGAGCCTCCGAAGTTCGCCAAGAAGATCCTGATATTTGGCTCGTTTCTCCCGTTCCTTTATATCAATGTTAGTTTCCGCTGGGGCGGAGAACTCAATCAGATACATGGAATTATTCCTTTTATCAAGGAGAACGATATCAGGTTTATTGGCGCGAACTTGATGCGTAGTTGGAAATGTATAATTTCAATATATGCGACAGTTATCATTTTCCACTACTGCCTCGATATCGCCGGGAGCAAATGGCAGAATTGCTGTTTCATCGATGCCGTCATAATGTCTGAGGTGATAATAAAGTACCCGAAGCCCATCGTTATGTCGGTGAATGTAATTACTAACAGCATGCACTGGACAAGCTGACAATAAGTGCATAAGTGTTTCGGGTTGCTGTCGACAGGCTCGACAAGCAGTATCAGGAATGTTAGAAAACTGACTTCGGTATACCAATGTGTTTATCACCCCATCCTGGCATGCTAGTAGGAAACCTTCAGTCTCAGACTTGAGCTCAGCAGATTTTAAAAACCCAAACGTGAGGTTTCGAGATAGATTAAGTCTTTCTATGTTTCGGTAAAATACTCCGTGTTGCGGCTTATTAATGTGATCTTCTAAGAGCATCTGCTGTTCTGCTCTTTTAACTGCAATTCTTACGGCTTTAGTCTCAAGTCTTGTAAGTGATTGGTCCTCGTTTGGGTCTATTGCAAATCTGAGACCGAATTTCTCCGCTGCTTGCTCCGCTGCCTTAAATAGAAACGCTCCAACATTAGCTATTTCGTGTGCTCTTACCAGCTGCATCAGTGGATCAGTACTATTGGCAACTTGACAAGCAAGACTTAAAACCAGTCGATCATGCATACACTCCAAGCTTAAAAAGCCACGATCTCCCTGGTGGCGTGGGAGGTAAATACGGGATGTTGATGAGCACGGATGGATGCTACGGTGAAGATGCATCATTTTTCGTGTGCTGACGTCAAACTCGCAGTTCCTCTCGTGTACACTTAACCACTCCAAAAGAGTAAAGCAATACAGAAACTGCTAGCATGTTAGTAGCAAGAACCTTATTTATTCCAGATAATTCGGATTCTCAAATTATCCATAACCGTCGCCTGTAATTGCTTCTAAGGTCGGTCTTTACAGCTCTTAACATCTTGAGTCCGCTTTTGGTCGATTCCTAAATATCGATATTTCTCGTTGTTTTGTAGAGGGCGTAGCAGCGGACTATCGGCAAGCTGGTCAGCTTCTAAACCTTTTCCGTACCGGCCCTTATTTAGCTTAAGCTTTGCACACTTGTCGAGGCCGAACTCCATTCCAACATCTCTGGTATATTCGTGAACCACTTTAAGATACTGCTCTATTATGCTGCTGTTATTATTATTATTATTGTTATTATTATTATTATCTTGGCACCTACACCAGCTTTACCCTGCGCACGCCTATGTTAACACCAAACAATTTTATAAGTTATATGTTGGACCCATCCAAGCAAAAATACAAGTTATCATCCGATGAAAAGAATCTGGCCCTAGAAACCATTAATAAAATTTATGGAAACACAGAATTGCTACCGTTAGTAATCAAATATAATGCCCGCTCCTGTCCGTTTAAAAATGTAATGTTCTCGCAAAAAGTAACAGAAAGCATAAGGGCAATTAATTGGTGACTATCACAAAAAGACCAGCCTGAAATCAAAAAACAAGTGCCAACATCGAAACAATTTCTTTGTGCAATTTCAACCTCAGCTTTTAGTACTTTTGGACTGGTGCATTCTGACTTAAGAAACAAACTGGGAGTAGAAAAAGCTGGAAAATTAGTGTTTCTATTTAAATATTATAATAAAAATGCAATTTTTTCTGTATTTAGTTTACAAAGAATGTAGATTAATAAGTTAATTCGTTTAAATTTCATTAAATACTTTTAAATTCCTGGTTGTTTTTTTTATCTTATTTTGATTAAAATCTTGATTTTAATTAAAAAAATCACCTGATTTAAATTATGACTTTAATCATGATTTAAATCAGGCCAACCCTGCAACCAACTAATTATGCAGTTACATAGAAAAACAAAAGCGTCCATATCTAAAAAAAACTTAGATTTAGATAAAGATCTTTATAAACAAACGTAAGAAAGGAATGCCTAATTTAAATACATTGTTTAATATAGGGCGTCCATTAACATTTTTAAAGTAACATTATTAGGAAAGTAAATTTTCGCAGCACTTCCGGCAAAGCCGGAAGTAGTATTTTTATGACGTTGGCAGACAGAGTCTCCAATGAGAGTTAAATTAAACATATCAAGTTTTTATGATATTTATTAGTATTCCCATGTAACTGCATAATATGCGGTCGTTTGAACATTTTCAACTGTCATTTTCTTGAAAATAAATAAAGATAGGTATAGGATATAATACAGGTTTTATATTAGGAATGACTTTTAGAATTTGAGTCTTAAAAAATATACAGGGTGTTTAATTTAAAATATTAAAATTCACGCAACTTCCGGTTAAATCCGAAGTGATAATTAGCTGATTTTTTATACAAAATCAGCATCTGAGGACACCATATATTATCCTAAAATTGTAAAACCATATGTTTTTATTTAAAAAACCTAAACTCTCGTCACGGTATAAAGTGTAAATAAACAACTTGTTACCAAATACTTAACTGGATGTAACTTTATGAAGCAGCCAAACAGGGTTTAATAAACCCTTGTTGATGATATATTTTAAAATGCCATTATTTTTAAAATGGCGGAATAGAAAACATTTTTGCCAAATTTAAGATGGTGCCAATCTGTCTCTATTGATTATTTTTATTTAAACAACTTGCACCAGTAACCCACTAAAAAGAGTTGCTTTCCAGCTGCCATCTGTTTTGCGTTTGAAGCGCATGAGATTAATGGCTTTAGCATCTGTTTTGCGTTTGAAGCAAAAAACTTGGCATGAGATTAATGGCTTTAGCCTTTTAAGATCCATGTGACTGCTTTAAAACGCCACATGGAACGTGACAAAACGAATTTACTTTTACCTAACCTTTAAAAACGTTCTTGGGCTTCGAACACGAAATGAAAGGGGGAAGCAGTTATTACGCGTCGGACGCAAAGTCAAAAAACTTGGCTGGAAGGTCTGCTTGGAGAATATAGGCGCACAGGTGCTTCGTTGCGTGCACAAAACGGCAGGCTGGAAAGCGGCTCAGTTTTACAGATTAATGTCATATTAAAGTTTGCAAAAATACTATCTATGTCGCCATTTTAAAAACAAATCGCATCTTGTGATATATCGTTAAAACGGAAATTTTAAGTTCCATGTGACTGCCTATATACATAGTACAAATACAAGCAAAACTTACAAATCTTGTACACTGTCATACAACTTAATTATTTTTTGTATGGTGCTAGTTTAAAAAAAAAACTCAAAGAACGTGATATATTTAATAGATTTTTTGCCATATTTTTAACCAGTAAAATGCAATAAATAACAAAAACTACCCATTTAGCTAGTTCGATAAGGCATAAATAATATTAAATTAGTACTACATTTACTCACCTAAAACACCTATCTCCATACCAACACCTTTCTCTTCTTACTTTTTTAGCACCAGTTCCACTACCAGATGCTCCATCTTTGCTTTGCTTATTACTATCAGAATTTTCTGTTTTTATTTCTCGTTGTGGTTCTTCAAAAATATCATCTTCTTCTGCAGGCTGAGGCTCCTCTTTAACACTATTATTTATAGGTTCTTGCTTAATTTCTTGACTTGCAATTATATTGTTATCAGTATTTGTGATAACATTATTTGATATATTTAATGGTACACTTTCTATGGGTTCTGGGGTATTACTATTATCATTTTCGTTTTCATTGGGTTCTTCTTTGATATCCCTGATTAGTTCATTATTTTCTTGTTTACTTATTGCTGTTTCTGCTAAATTTAGTGATGTATTTGGTTCTTCGGGGTTATCACTGTCTTCATGACTATGTGATGTCTGATAATTTTCAGCATTAGCTTCTAATTCTAAGGTGACATTATTTGAAGTGGTATCTTCTTTATGTGAGCTCGTGTCATGAATTGTGGTGGACAATCTTGCACGTTTCGAATCTGAATTAAAATCCTTTGCTTCTAAATTATTATCATAAAGTCTCTTCCCATTATTTCCCAAACCGGTGTCACCCACACCTATTATGATAAAGATAAAATTAATTATGTTTTTTGACTTACCCTACAAGGAAATCTGTCCATTAATATTAATAAACGTTAAAACACTTATATACACATATACAAACATTTTAAAACTTACAGGGCATGCACAATTAAAATATTTATTTATACTGTAACGGCAGATAGATGTTCCTTCTGTATCTTGAGACAAGATAAGAGTCCAAAATGCAGGTGACAATGAAAATTGGAAACGCTGCCGTTACATTAATTTTCAACATAAATATTTAATATTTTGGGATGTTAAATAAGGTTATCAAGCACACTGTTTTGACGCATTATTTGACTTGAGTACCACTTCCGGTTTAGGCAGAAGTGGTACCAACTTATTATTTTTCAATAGAACCCTGTATATATTTTTGCACTATTCGATAGAGCTTGAAATTCCCTTTTCAGTGATATATCACAAGTTGCAATTTTCTTTCAAAATGGCGGCGTAGGAACTATTTTTCAAAATCAATATGGCGACAATATGGCGCAATCGATGAAACTTTTGTTAAACAAATAAATAAAATGTTTATTAAACCTTGTCCTATTAAGGGTTCTTAAGTAAATTGTTCAAATTTTTTCTTTTTTGAATAAACTGTGAGCATTTTTGTTTTCTTTCAAATGTCACTTTTATATGTGCAATTTCTGATTTTCTTCAAATAGAAAGTGCGATATTTTTTTATGCTATTAAGGAGAGCTGAAAATTCCCTTTTCAATGATATACCATAAGTTGTCATTTGTTTTTAAAATGGCGTAGGAACCATTTTTTAAAAATATCACTAAAAAGGTAATTTCAAGCTCTATCGAATACAGGGTTCTGTTAAAAATTAATACGTTGGTACAAATTCTGTCTAAACCGGAAGTGGTACCATGTCAAATAATGCATAAAAACATCTGCTTGATAACCTCTTTAAACATCCCCAATGTTAAAAATTAATGTAAGGGCAGGGTGTTTCCAATTTCATTGTCAGAGGTGCTGACATTTTCATTTAAAATGGCGGCGCTATCAAAAATTTGTGAATAATCTAAAATCCGCCATATTGATTACAAGCCAAAAAAAATTAAACTGTTAAGGTGGCGATGTGACTAAAATAAAAAAAAATACAATTTCAGGCAAAGTATTAAAAAAAGCCGCCATTTTAAAATGAAAATGTCACACCCGTGACAATGAAAATTGGAAACACCCTGCCCTTACATTAATTTTCAACATAGAAATTTAATATTTGGGGATGTTTGGAGGTTATTAAGCACATGCTGACGCATTATTTGACATGGTACTTACTTCCGGTTTGAGACAAGATAAGAGTCCAAAATATATATTTTTTTAATTAATATTGAAAACCTTTGGATTATAAGGTACCTTTCAATTTTAAAATCAGATTTTCTAAAGAGGAACCTTTACAGCAAGGCAATAAATGTTAAATTTCTTGATGTGAAAAAGTTGGATTAGAGATAGTGATTGTATATTCCCGTTGATATCTTGCCATAAAGGGTTACTAGATTCTGGAAACTAAAATATTAACCATAGAGAAGTGCACTTAAAATATTGACGAGACCATGGTAGGTCTTGTCTGGACGACATTATCCAGACTTTAATAAAGGAGAAGAGAGTGCCAGGAAATCCAATAATGGAATAATCATTGAAAAATGTGCTAGTATAATACAAATAATAACTAAAAAAGCTAGAAACTCAAAACAGAACATAAAACTTTCAGACAAAAATTATTTGGATATGTAATGCATTATAGTGAATATTATGAATTTAGAATATTCTATAATACTGCACTAAAATGTTTATCATTGTATACACCCTATAAAAACTGGGTAAGTAATATAAAGTACTTTGTATAACACATTATGAAGTTAAAAAAAATAAGTCATACCATTTTCGTCCTTATTTTCTTGCTGTTCTTTCCTTATTTTAACTTTAAACCAACAAGTTTCGGGTAAAAGTGCAAACTGATCCCCATCATTTAATTCATACTGTTGGCTTTGACTTAAAACGGTCAAGGTTTTGCCATTGGCTGCTTTAAAAAAACAGGGATTTATATGTATCTAAAAATTAAAAAAAAAAAATAGACAGTTCATTAAATAACACTAGTTACAAACTGTCTTACACTGTTTAGATGGTTATTTAAAGCTAACAAAAAACTTTACAATACATTAAAGTATATCCAGGTGTTTTTGGGTACATCTATTAACCACATGTAAAACTTTGATTTAAATTGTTTTTTTTTAGTCTCATGGCCCCAAGCCACTAGGTCTAGCTCACAGAAAATTTTATTGGGCAAGAAAATGCTATGCTACTCGAAGTACTATGATTGAAAAAAATTGAAATAAATGTACTTAAAATTGCATGCTCTACAAAGCAGACTTATGATAGGTATGAAGGGGCTCAAAACACTAATATTTTAAAAGTGATCCCGAGAAAGAAGTAATTTTACTCCTAAAAACAGGAAAAAAATCGTATATACATAAAAAATACCTGGCTACTAAACTACAATATATCTATAGATTGTCATCGTTATTAAGATAACCATTATTATTACACAATTTTTGGTTGGGCTTGGGCCTTTGATCTTACTATGACCACATGGTTTAGCTGCAACAATACACCTAGAGGGTCCACTTACTGGACACTTACATATTAAACAAATACACTAAAATTTACAAATTTTATTGCTTATCTCCAGTAAAAATCAACAAGTAAAAAAAACACCTCAAATAAATCCAGTTTTCTTTACATTGTTGGTATATAATGTATAAATGGTTGCCTAATTTATGATTAAGTAAAATGCCAAAAAACTGGATTCATTGGTTTTGTTTTTTACTAAAAATATACATCAAAACATTGTAAATTTTAGTGTATTAGTTTAATATGTAAGTGCCCACTCAGTATATATTCCGATTTAATGGTAATAAGTTTTAAGATGAAGGAAATTTAGGAAAGCTTCCTTTTTAAGGTTAATCCACTTAGAGGCCTCGTAACTCACAAAACCAGAGGTTGCCAAGAAAAACGATTTTAGATTCGTGATGAACGACTGTATGCAAAAAATCATCAAAATCAGCGAGATGTCTAATAAGTAAAATTTTTCCAAAAATAAAATTGATTTTTAAATTACAAATTTATGCAATTAGGAATACAGGGTGTCGCCAAAATTAGTGGGCAATATTTGTAGTACTTATTGTACTTTTTAAAATATAAAAAAAGTTTATATAAACATGCCTTGAAAAATACCTCCCAAGATTGCTAGAGCCCCCTAAGGTTGGCCCAAAAATCACGTTTTGAAAAATATCTCTGAAACCTTTTAAGGCAGGCTAACTAAATTTGATAAAGTTGTTTATTTTTTAAACCTACACGAAGCTGATTTGCCAAAGTACATACATTTTTCCAGTGGCGTTACATACAGGGTATGGCCGACGCGGCGATTTGTTATTGCTGCTAGTGGCTGCAAAATCAAATATAAGAGATACATAATGCAACATTTTTAAGCTAGAGCTAAAATGTGTAGAGGTTTATTAAGGCAATCTTTTAAAAGACTACAGAATTTTTAATATGTTTTTTAAAAAATTAAAGAATAACGTTATTTTTTATTGTAAATAAAATGTGTTACGAATGTCTTGGACCATGTTTTATAATTATGTTAAATATAATAAAAAAAAATTACATTTAACGAACCTAATATTTTCAAAATGATTTTATTTAAAAACAATTTGTATACAAACATTGAATAACAATACACTTTTGTGCAAAAATTAACCTTATTTGGCACTAGCTATATGGAAGCCCCCAAAAAAAATTCAGCCATAATTTACTTAGCACACCACCAGGGTTGTAAAAAATCATGATTTTTAAAAAAAAAATCAAAAATCGCGATTTTTTAAAAAAACATGATTTTTTTTTGTAAATAGCACAATCGAAGATTGTAACGTGTCCTTATTCTTAAACATTCTCCTATCTCCTAATATTTTTCGTTTTTATAAACTCTTATATTAAATATTTACCGCGAGAAAGCACTTGCACTTTCTTGAAAATTCCTGACAGAACACGCAGATTTACCGGTCTACATAAAGGGGAGGAACGCGGACGGGCGTCATTTCCTAGTTAAGATCTGTGCCCGCGAGCATTGTTTTTACGGCTAACTGAAAATTTTGATATTGTGTTATATATAAAATATAGCTTTTTGAATATGTCGTTTCGAAGAAGTGGTAGAAAGAAAGACCTTATCTGGCAGTTTTTCAAAGAAAAATCGGGGAAAGCGGAGGGAAAACCGGTATGTCGCGCTACATGTAAAAAATGTAATTTGGAAATGCAAGGATTGGTGGAGAGGATGAAAAAGCACTGGGAAAAATGTAAAAATATAAATAATGAAGACATCGATACTATTGATACTTATAGTGACTCGTCATTCTCGTCAACGTTATCACAATCACAATCAGTTTTAACCGTAAGTACCTTTTTATTATTTGTTAATTTTTAAAAATGGTGTTGAAAAATTTTTCCAATTTTCCATGTGTGGAAATTTTTAAAAACTTATTTTTACAACAATGTGATCAATGTGTTGGTTTCTGGTGCACTTTATGTGTCACGGAATTTCACAATTTTTGAAAATGCTTTGGAATTGATACGTTTTTTTAACACTAAACAGCAACAAAAAAATCTTGGATGAACAATATTTTCTGAAAAAAATACATTTTTTTTTATTTTTTATCCAAGTAACTATTAAGGTATGTAACTATGACAACACAACACCTTTTATTTCTCAAAAAAGTGGCTCATTCAACGATTTTTTATTTTTTGCTTTAAATTAAATCGATTCTATTTGACGGGCTCTATCAAACCAAACTAGAAAAATTATAAAATTCCGTGACACATAAAGCGCACCAGACCCAATGTGTTTTCTTAGATACTTTACATACATCTATCATCTATGGACAATTGAAGCCTCATAGTGTTTTTTTTTTAATTGCAGGTACAACGTACTTCAAGCATAAATACGTCACAAATTCAAACTGAACAAAACTTTCAGCAAGCAAGTACGTCGCACTCACTTTCCCCTTCAATCCCAGTAAACAAAAAAAGAAAAGAATGTAATACTGACAATTCTGACATTACTGACACAACTTCTTCTGGATCTCTGATGTCTTTTGTTGTACATACTAGTAAGCCTGCCAAAAATGAAATGAATAAGCAGATTGCCAGAGCCCTCTATGCAACTAATAGCAGTTTCATCTGCCTGGAGCAATCCGAAGTTAAGAAAGCTATAGCACTACTGCGACCTGGATATGTACCGCCCAGTCGAAACGATGTGTCAGGCAGACTGCTTGATCAAATATATATCGAAGAAAGAAGCAAATGCTTTAAGGGGTTGTCTAGAAGTAATGTTTGTCTTTCACTCGATGGATGGTCTAATGTGCATAATGAACCCATAGTATGTGCAACAGTTACTGCAGAAAATGGCTCCTCCTTTCTATTCGACACTGTAGATACAACTGGGCATCCACATACATCCGACTACCTAACAGAAATTGCAGCAACCCTTATAAACAAACTAAAAACCGAGTATGATTGTACAGTGAGTAGTTTCGTGACAGATAATGCAGCTAACATGTCTGCAATGCGAAATGAAATAAAGGCATCTGATAAATTTAATGTAATAGCATATGTGCTACACATATACTAAATTTATTATGTAAAGATTTGGAAATCGTGGATATAAAAGAGCATGTAGTCCAAATCGTAAAGTACTTTAGGAACAATCATTTTGCATCTGCAACATATGCCAAAGAAGGAGGCAAAAAACTAGTCATACCTATTGATGTTCAATGGAACTTGCAGACTGCTTGCAATTATTTACCGAATCATGGCCCATACTTTTTAGAATCAGTGAAGAACACAAAGAAAAGATTGACAGTATTATCAGGGAAAAAATTTCAAACATTCATTTAAAGAGAAATGCTGAAGATTACCTCAAAATTCTTAAGCCAATTTCCATTGCCATAGATAGGTTGCAAAAGACCGACGCCACTATTTCAGATGTTGTAGAGCGAATTAAAATATTAGAAGATTACTTTGAAGAAACTAATCTGACATTACATCAACTGCAAAAATTTAAAAATCGATATAATATGTATATAACCCCGTATCATTTGCTGGCATTTCTTATCGACCCAAAAAAACACTAAGTTTGACATATACTGAAAAAAATATTGCATTACAAACGAGATTACAAACTGCAAAAGAACTGTATCCAGATAGTGCTTTATTACCACTAATCATCAAGTTTCTTGCCAAATCAGAGCCTTTAAACAATATTATGTTTCAAGATGATATCCTGAAAAGAGTAAAACCTATTGACTGGTGGAAACCACAACGAAACGCAGATATTATTGAAAAAGAACTTCCCATAATTACACAACTGCTCTGTGCAGCTGCTTTTTGTTAAAAAAATTGTTCACGACCCCCCTACTCATCTGCATCAGTAGAGAGGATATTCTCAACATTTGGTTTAGTGCAGTCTAAAGATACGCCCTCAGTTGGCGATTGAAGCTTAGGCATTAGGCACTGAAAAAGCTGCCAAACTAGTGTTTCTTTACAAATATTACAATTAAATTTGTTTTTTGTTTTGAATATTTTCTGCAATAATACTTCTATCTATGTGTTCTTGTAATAAATTAATTTACTATGCTAACGTAATTTATTTTTGTTTTTTGTTTTGAATATTTTCTTTTTCTTCATAACCCAAATTATTTTTTTTATAATTTTTATTTTTGATTTTAATCATGATTTAAATTTAAAAAAATTAAGTGATTTAAATCGTGATTTAAATTGTGATTAAAATCAATTGATTTAAATCCTTGCAACCCTGCACACCACCAAAAGAGAAAAAAAATGTAATTTGGAAAATCAAGCATAGGTAAGTAAATGCACTATGTTTAATTTTTAATTGGGATTTTCGTTAATTTATTTTTAATAGATAATATGATAATTTTTTATATGAGTTTACTCGAAAATGGACCAAAAAATGACTAAGAAAATATTTTTTGTGTAGAAATAATAGGGCTTCCTGGCCACTGGAAAAATGTATGTAACTATGCCAAATTTAGTTAGCCTACCTTAAACTGTTCCAGAGATATTAGTCAAAACGTGATTTTGGGGGCCAACCTTAGGAGAGCTCTAGCTATCTTAGGGAACATTTTTTGTGACATGTTTATATGAACTTTTTTTATATTTAGAGAAGTATAATAAGAGCTAAAAATGTTACCCACTTATTATGAACCACAGGAAATAACAAAAATAGTCAAATTCATTTCTTCTTAAAACTAATGCTAAAAAAAATATTATTCCAAAGCAAGAGCCTAGTAGAGATATGTTCTATATTGTTGTGGTGGATTTATTTCAAAGATAAATCTTTGGAATGTGTTGACCAAACATAACCAGATTCAGAACCAAAATTGGTAGAAAGAAAATATAATTCTGACAGAATGTGTGCCATAGACATATTCTAAAAATGGGCGCATTCAGAGGATTGAAGTGGTATAGCGCTTTAGTACAGCAATACAGTATATGTTTACAGCTTTGTCACTGCATTAACTAACCCAAGAACTAACCTTATTACGTGACCTATATGTCAAAAAAGTGACATGAAAATATATATTTTTTTTTCAGATAGGAATAAAGGAATGTCATAATAGTGTTTGCTTTCAATTATTGCCTTCATTAGTAAATTATATCATTAAATTATTTATTGTTTATTTAAAATTTACTTTTTATAATAAACGTCAAATGTCAACCAAAATAAAATTTCGATCTATTCATGTAAAATTGCTTGCTAGTGTTAAAATGTTATATTTTTAAAACACGTCATTCTAAACTAGTATAAAAATAGGAAATATTACCCTCTCAAATGTCAACCAAAATAAAATTTCGAAAAAGTCTATTCAGCAAACCCAACTGTAAAATTGCTAGTGCTGGGTGAGTGTGTACCTAACAAGCCACAAGTGTTATATTTTTAAAACACGTCATTCTAAACTAGTATAAAAATAGGAAATATTACCCTCTTTAAGGGGTTCGTAATAAGCTACAAAAAGAAAGTGACCGCATGAAGTCCCGCTATGACTTGAAAGCTAATCATAAGGGATTCATTGTCGGTGAAAAAGGTTTGGTTATACAATCCAAGAAGAACCAAGGGACTGTCTCAATTAAACTGCAGAAGTCATGGGAGGGACCATATAAAGTAGTGCAACCTGCTTAATGATCTAAAATCAATTCAGAAGAGCCCACAGGCGAAGATGAAAGTTGTACATCTAGAACGGCTGTGTCGCTATCAAGAAAGATACTTGATCGAGACGATCAAAACTTGGGAGGGGCAATGTTACAGACTTTAGTTAGTGTTTGCTTAGTTATTTAGAAATATAAAAGGTTAGAATTATTTTATTTAGGTTAATAATTTATTTAAAATAGGTTACCTAGTTTTTCCCTTTTCGACGTCATTGCGGATTATCCTGAGGGCGCTGGAGACATCCTTTTTACACTTTTCTTACATCCTGTAGTAAAAGAATCCTTCCAGCTAATTCTAGACTTTTCCAGACTTTTCCATTCTTTTCCACTTCACTATAAAAAGCGCGAGGAAAATCTGCACGGGCCAGTTTAGTTTTGCATTTCACAGAGATAAGAAGTTGACAGATAGTTAAAGGTTAAACAGTTGTCACAATAACGTTAATTTGAATTTTTGTTACCATAGAAACGTTTGTGAACCTGATTTGAAATAAAAAGGTGTAAAACCAGGATACGTGTTTTTATACGTGGGGTGTCACGGAAAAGTATGTTATTAATGCAGTTACAAGATAAATTTAAAATTAAACTTACGGATGTAAGAGACACATTATCTTTCGATACTTCAATAACAGCATGTTTACGAGATACCCTTTTGTCCGTTACCTGCAAATAATGAAATTAAAAAATGTATATCATATCTTAACACAAGAATCACCAAAAACTTACTTGTAAAAGACCTCCTCGACCAAGAACATGTTTTCCTTCTGGTAAACAAGCAATAACATTCTTACTTTCTGTGTCGTCTATTGAGTAAATATCTAAAGCGGTCATTTTTTTAAAACTTCATACGAAATAATTTAAACCTCATGGGAAAATTATTACTTTTTTAATCAACGAATTTTATCGAAATTCTGATGGTGTTTTTGTTTTGGTTTTTTAATTGATCACGGTATATCCGTTTATATTTTTGTCAGTTTTCGTCCTTTATTATTATTTAAATATAATAAAGGATGCATATATAACGCTACTCATCTCGTTGACGTAAACTGACTTTCCGTTGTGACATAACCCTAATCTTTACCTTTGTTTGGCGCTTCTGCGACACAACTCGCCAGCTCTTTCCTTTCCAGGCAGGGATTTCCAGGGCTTCGTCGGTGAAAAATCTGGATGTCGGACTCAAAGCCCACAGAAATTTAGAAAATTTCACAAATTTAAACTCTTTCAGTGTCTTGAATCGTAGAGGGCACAATAAATTGCGATCCAATCAAGGACTGCTACTGGTATTACGCTTAATCGCTTTCTGTCAGTTCTGCCTCTTGCTGCTGCGCGCGCATCCATCTTTCGCTATTTGGAAAACACCTCGTGCACAACACAAAAATAGAAAAACGACAGGTTATAGAAATCTTCGTTCACAGCGCCCAGCCCTAGAAGAAGGCCTTTATTAATTAGCGTGAGTCTCTCCTTGATCTCCGAGCGTTAAATAAAATGAGAATTTACCATATGATCAAAATACTTCCGTTTCGACTTTCTTCAAGTAAAGGCACGCGTTTGGAAGCTCCAGCTTTTTCGTGGAAAGCGTCCGCAATGGCGCGGAAAACCGTGTTTTTGCTCGTAAGAATCGAAAGAGAATTCGCCTCCAAT